>JAOVVB010210428.1:0-10723 GCA_028570985.1 Heterobranchus longifilis
CACCTGAATGCACCGTGAAGCCTGTGTTGGCGCACACAGGCTGCTTTACCCTTCGTTGTTTGTTTTACGTAATTCAGGGGGAAGGTAACATTTTGCCACACTAATGACTGGAAGGAGGAAGAAGCAGGAGGATTTTCCAGTTTTGTTGTTTCTCCGACATCTGTGACTTCGGTAGTTGCCATGGTGCTTCGAAAAGTGCAGCTGCCTTTCGAGTGAAATACAGCCACATATTAGACCGTTTAGCTTTAACCATTTTAACCGTGTTTAAGCTAGCTACTAGTTAACAGCAGGCTAATGTTACCTGCTGTGTTTGTTAACTAGCGTACACTGATGCTTCTGATGCCTGTAACGTCTGTTTCGGAGCACCAGAGGCAGAGGGCAGCTCATGCATTTAAAACACCATTTTGAAAATCCCTTACAGTATATGAAATAACCAAAACTTTTCTAACTTTGGCAGAAAATTGTGTTAATTTAGGACCCAATCGTACATAACAAGAAGCTGCTATTTTTCGGGGGGCTTTTAAAAGATTTAAAATCAAAATTTTTAAATCTAATTTGTATTTTCTACTCTCTTGTCATCTCTCCACAGCACTATGGTCCAGTCTCCACCTCCCCCGCTGGTGCGCATCATCAATGGTTATATCACAGTGCAGCCACCTGACAGAGTCCACAGCCACTACAACTACCATCACATATCTTCAGCGTCGACCACCTCCTCGTCCTCACCATCTTTACTCGTCTTCCTCTGCACATTGCTTACTGTGATCCCACAGACGTGGACTGCATTAGTTGGAACTCTATAAATGCAAATCACCCACCTCGAGTATAAACTCTCATATGTGGCGGTTTCATGTGTCGGCTCATGTAAGGTGAGTTCTGATCGTGCATCATACGCAAGACCTAGAGGAGGCTGCAAAAGAGTGTGGTGACTCTCAGAGACTGTTCATGAAAAAAAAAGCATGGAGAAAGGATGTGAAATCAGCTCTAGCTGTCAGGTAACAGTACACTCCATGGATGTTAGGTTAGCTAAAGTTTGTGTAAATCGTGTCATTAGAGCACGGCTCTTACAAATTGAGGCCTTGACGAGCATGTAAGTTCATATAATGTTCTTGGAACATAAAGGTTTCAGTTATTTTACACAGAACGCGACAGGAAAGAAAAGCTCACAAACAGGAAGTGTTATCAGACGTCTCTCTGAGAATGAGTTCTCAGCAACTGTTCAGTGAATGAACACAAGAACATCGCTGAAACTATTACTGAATATCAAATACCTTCAATAAGTACAACTGGAACCATAATATGTTGTGTGTGTGTGCGTGTGTGTGAGAGAGAGAAAGAAAGAAAGAAAGAGTGTGTTTGTGTGTGAGACAAACAAAGTCTATCAGCTCTTAAACCCCCTGGTCTTACAAACAGAGGTTTTCCTCCTCAGACCTTAATTTATTCTTCCATTTTAGAAGAATTTGTTTAATGTTGCATAAAAGCCTACTAGAGTGTGTGGGGGGGAATTGTACATATTGTTTCTAAATATTATAGATGTATTTTAGAATTATAAAAAAAAAAAAGAAAATTATCAAATGTTTTTGTTGTTGTTTATATAAATATATAAATAGATATGCAGTATATTTTTGAAAAGAAAATCAGGAACTAACCACCATAGCCCGTGTCACGTGTCTCACTGAAATTCAATTTTTGGAAGGGACATATGATTGTATTGTACTTTATGTATCAGTGTTATCACTTGCTTTGTGTCTGCTGAAATTTACGTGTGTTTTTTTCACATAGAGATCATTTGTTTAATTTATTTAACTACTATAGTTTTGCTGTAGGCCATATGACACATTCCCATTTTTTCATATTTCTTTGCAGTCACTATGTGTTATTTCAAATGTTTTAAAGCATAAATTTCAAATGCAAATTTAAATACGTGAAGCTACACAGATGCACAGATAGACCACATACAGCATAGTGCTTTAGATCTTTCACATTTCACTTATGGCATAAGATGATTGTAATAGTATTACCATGACAACAATAAAATATTTATCTAGATTCAAATCTGATGTTTTTGCTCATGCTTGGCTGCAAAGCAAGTCGGTGGGAAGTCAGTGAGGACCGGCCCGTCAGTTTCATTCACTTTTTTTGATGCTACCACCGGGAGTCACCAATGTGTATATATAGTCGCCATATATAAGCTTTAAAGTCGCTATAATCAATATATTCATATTAATAATGGATAAAGTGACTGTACAGTGTGAAAGGGGTCACTTGTCATGACAAACCTGCAGATAATTATTACCTGACTCTGCAGTTCCTCTCAGCGCTGCAGAGCATTTCAACATCTTTAAACTCATTGTTTTGGTTTTACATCCCGCAGTTTTATTGTTTTGGTTTGCTCTCACCGATCTCATCAATGTAGTTTTCAGACGCAGCTGTTTTCAACAAAAAAAGCTTTGTTAAACTCGCTGTTCACTCACTCCCAGCACCAAACAGTGAACATCGTGGAGCATTTAGCTGCTAAATAGCCAGATATATTTTTTCTCAAGAATTGGTGGAGACCAAAACAGAGGTAAAAGGAGATTAAATATTCAACTTACATTCTTCAGGTGGACAGAAAAATAACTAATAAATATATATACTAACAAAGAACATGTCCCTCATCCTCCAGCCATCCATCCATCCATTTTCTTTTGCTTATCTGGGGCCAGGTCGCGGGGGCAACAGGCTAAAGCAAGGTATTCCGGACGTCCCTCTCCCCAGCAACGTTTTCCAGCTCTTCCTGGGGAACCCTGAGGCGTTCCCGAGCCAGACGAGATATATAATCTCTCCAGCGTGTTCTGGGTGTACCTCGGGGCCTCTTACCAGTTGGACAGGCCCGGAAAACCTCTTAACGGGAGGTGCCCAGGAGGCATCCTGATCAGATGCGCAACCACCTCAACTGGCCCTTTCCGACGCGAAAGAGCAGCGGCTCTACTCCGAGCTCCCTCCGGATGTCTGAGCTCCTCACTCTGAGCCTGAGCCTGGTATGGACCGGTAAATCAAGAGCTTCGCCTTTGGGCTTAGCTCCCTCTTCATCGCTCAACGGTCCGGTACAACGCCCACATCACTGCTGACGCTGCACCAAACCGCCTGTCTATCTCACGCTCCATTTTACCCTCACTCGTAAACCCAGAGATACTTGAACTCCTTTGCTTGGGGAAGTAACTCACTCCAAACCCGGAGAGAGCAATCCATCGTTTTCCGGCAGAGAACCATGGCCTCAGACTTGGAGATGCTGACTCATTCCAACTGCTTCACACCCGGCTGCAAACCAATCCAGTGAGTACAGCAAATTTATAAATAAAAAAAACATCACCATGCATACATACTTATGTGTTAAAATATGTTACATGTATACTCAGGCATCAGGTTTATCTCTGAATGCCCAAGTGCATGTTAGGAGATTAAATACACGCATCAAATGTGTAATATGTCTCAAGGCACTTTAAGACTGATTACTGATTGTTGATACAAGTCTGGTATCACAACAGCATTACACTGATCGTGTGTTCTGGCTGTCCTGAACAAATGTGTGGGTGGGTACACGCACGCATGCATGCATGCATGCACGCACACACACACGTACACACACATACACACACACGCTGCCCTCCTGCCCTGACCCAGGGTTCATGGCATGTTTATGTGAGGTTAATGTGCTGTGATAAGGCTGCTATTAGAAGCTGTTTGATGTGTGCATGTGGTCCACCACAAACAAGGCAGCTGCTCTGCCAGCGCATGTCAATCCTGCAGGAAACAAACAGGAAACCAGAGCCAACGGACTCTTTAGATGTACAGGAAATGAGAGTTAATTGATTTGTTGTATCAACAGGAAAAGAAAGCTAATTGACTTGTTAGTTTGCGCTTTGATTTAGGAGCGACTGTGTGCCAGAGGAGGTCATGGAGGTCAGTGTATAACTGATGTGTACGGGCGATGTTAAGACAGGAAACACAAGATTTACGGTAATGAGGTGTGAGGTATAGAGGTAATGATTCGAGCCATAAAGTACCTAAGATGCAACTTTCTCTGTCTGCTTTGTTTGGTTTCTTGCATTACAACATTGAAAACTGCTGAACAACACTGACTCAAAATGCTGGATATATTTGGTGTTTTTCATTTATTTCTTTTTCTCTTTTTAACAGAGGAGCAGTTTCAGCTCATGCAGAGTCCAGGGGCACGTTCGGTCTGAAAACCGCTTTGCGACGGTTTCCGGGTTGAACAACGCGTTTCCTTGAAAAGGTGTGAAATGGCGTGCAACAGACTTTGAGGTACGTTTTCTCTCATTTGGTGGTGGGTGTGTCTGAGGTGTTTGCCCTGCCGTATTAAAAAGGCAGTGCTCACAATGGATTCGACTAATGTCATATATTTAGAAAGAGAGATCAATGAGAAAAACCCACACATTTCTATCAGAGGACAGAGAACATTTTTTTAATTCAAGAACATCCAGCCGAATTTGCATTTCAGGCTTTGGTGTTTGATTCGTTGGCAGTCTTACTTTCCTCTAGCTAATTGGCAATCTGAAATCCAGTTTCCTTTCTATATCTGCGTCTAATTTTTTCTCCATTACATGAAAATTAGTTCATCTCCCAGTGACATACGTATTAAATATATACTTTAGTAATAAGAATGGCTTTCTCAGCTTTGCAGCGATTGCGTAACACAACAGGGTGTTAAATGCACCACCGTTTCTGTTTAAATAAACCTTGTGCCACGTTTTGTCGGGGCTGAACGCACCCATCACAAAGTGATCATATTTAACACAAACAGCATCTGGATTTTCCCCTCTAAAAATTATTAAGGCCTTTACCTCTGACACTTTGATTAATCAGGCAGCATTTGTAATCTGTCTCTCTAACAAATTATACCTCTCACATTTTTTTTCCATTGATCCTATGTGTGAATGCACAACACATGGCACATCTGTAGCTTTCATTGCACGGTCCTGTGTCAGAAAGAACATGTGCAGAGAAAAAGTTATAGCCTTATAGCCAACACAAACTGCACAAAAAACATTAAACTCGCATCATGTTAAAAACAAACAGTATATGTGACTCTAAACGAGATCTTTCCTCCGCTCCGTGTAACACAAAACCTTCAAAACAACAGACCATGTAAGTCAATCAGTCATTCTTTAAAAGAATAAACAAACAAAGGTGCAGGTCACTCCTCTAATTGCCTCCCGTTGAGTGCTTTTACTGACAGATGTTACAGCTCATTAACCATCAGAAACATTGCACAAAGAATGGTGTGAATTCCATAAGTCAAACTGAGTACCATAAGAACTCAAATGGTTTCAAGACATGAAACCAAGATCAGGATACAAGGTTAAAACTGATCAGTAGACAATTACTTTGACTCAAATTTGTAACTTTTTTGGTGGTCTTTTACCTTCCCGATAGAGCTTTGATTCTCTTTGATTCATGCAAATGTTTTCCTTATTTTTGCTCGCAATCATAGTTTAACTTCCCAACCCTAACCGTGTGCCACATGTAATTTCAGCTTGTAAAGTCTGTATGTTGATAACAGGTGAGTCTAATTCCAGACTCCAGTTCCTGCAAACATGATTGACATGAATTAGCTGAAGGAAAATATTTAAACCAATTGGATCACCTTTGCATTGCATGCACATGGAAGTATTATCTATACAAATAGGTAAATCTTACATTCAAATCTGTTCCATCACATAACATATAACCTTTTTTCTTTTAGGATTTGCTACTACACTAGCTTGTGGGGTTTTTGCTCTCATTATCCCCTCATCCATCACATTCATGTGAAATAAATATGCTCCTGACAGACATATACTCCTTAAAACACAATCAAATAAGGAAAATGGAACTTATGAAAACACACCACACTGGACTGGAGGTGGGGTTGCCAGATTGGACAAAGTAAACCTGTAGGAATTGAAAGCAGATGTCCATGCAGACGTCTGTTTCCTGTGGAGCACAAAACTAGGTAAAAATAAAGACATGGCATTGAAAATCTTAGGTAGTTTATGTCCTGGAAAAACTGGAATCATCCGCTATTTATTGGCGCTTGCCAGTATAGCTAAAAGACCTCGTTAAAAATATCAAATCCCTTGTGAAAAATCGGAAAATCACACCTTGCGCTGCTGAACTGCATTTAATGAAAGACAGATTCATGGACTGTAGAATGACTGATCAGTTTAAAAAGAGACACTACAATGAAAAGTAAAAGTAAATACGTATTTCAAAGAATAGAAATCATCCTACATCCTGCTTTTGATCCACATGAATCACCTTTTTGTTGCGAGTACATTGATACTAATTTCACCCATTGTTACCAATCTATTAAAGCTGGGGTAGGCAGAAAGCAAAAAAAACCCACCAGAATTTGAAGCGAAGTGGGACCTCTTCTTGCAACTCACAGCCTTTCCTATCTTTGTCCAGCGGCTCCAGCTCCTCCCACCACACGAGAATGCACAGAGGCTTCATACAGTAATGTTGTGTTCAGTCCAGACGCAGATAAAATAATCTACTCGCTTAATTTGCGCCGTTCAATTTGCGTCGCCCGGCCAGAACTCACGTCTAATCGTGTCTTTACATTGACTTTATATGTAATTAATTTGCGCAAATTAATTTATTCGCGTCCGGTGTGTATACGACATAACATTTACGAGTATGATTCATTCATTCCGGCCTGATGCCGTAACTAACTAGTTCGATGAGGATTACCGTCCTGTTTTCTTTGCAAACTTTTGCACCTGTAAAACTCTTTGAGATTCATCAACGTGAACTTGAATTAGCTGCAGCCTGTGAGCCTGTGGCTATCGTTAGCAGAAGGCTAAACTATTCGCATTTTCTCTCCATCTTCCAAGACACTATGCCAATATTGACACTTGTTTTATTGTTTGTATTATTTTATTGCGTTTGTCGCTCTCTTTTAGACTCTGACGTCAATATCTGAGAAGGGTTTTGGAGATGGAGAAAAAATGTTGCTAATTGTTTTGCCTGCTAAATAGCCTCACGGAGCGGTGTGCAGTGATGCAGCCAGTGGCCACTCCAGGTCCGATAAATATCTGCTAAATGTTGATTTTAATGTTGATAAACCTAGTTTTAATACCGGTTTGTCTGTACATTTCCTCTCACACCGCCTCCGCGTTCGGATGGTAGGATTAGGAGCTACCTCGGAGAGGAGGCGTAAACACGGCAGACGAGACGGCTAAGCTAAAGGCTCTCCATACTGTTTTCACAGCAAATGTCCGCTCCCTGCACTTTACACAATTTCATCCCTCTATGCACTATAATGCACTGTATATAGATGGATGACAATAAAGTAGTATCTAATAGTTTAGTTTTGAATTAGCCTTAACCCCTTTGGTTTCTTTTACCAAAGTCACACGTATCTGCGTTTGTCGAACAGTCAACAGGAACATTCTCTCTCTGAAATGAGGCTGTGATTGGCCCAAAGGTCACGTCCTAGATTTTCTAAAGCCTGAAACAGAGCCAAGACAAGGTGCATAAGTCTAGCTTTCTCTCAGACCACTTGAATTACAATATGATGAAAGGTTATTATGGCATGTCTGCCCAAAATTACACCAAAACTATTCTGCCTGCCCGAGCTTTAAAACATTCATCCACCCGATTATACTTTTGCAGAACAGTCCTTACATTTTGAGCTACAAGGTCAAATCACTTTCCCATTGTTAAAACAAGCCCAGCATGTTATTGTTTATCTGATGTAGCACTGGTCAATCCCTCACAGTCTTGCACAAATAAGCCCATGTGTGTAGAGAAGGTCTCACTGTGGCTATTATTACTGCATTAGTCAAAGAGTCATAGCAGTGTGTTAATGGAGACCCATGGTAATAAGTGCTCTGTTGAGTCCTCTGTATATTTATATTGTAAATCTCCTTGGGGTTATATATAATATGTTATCAGTGCAGGTTAGAGCTTTAACCAATGGGAGCTCGTAGTTTAAACAACAGGATTTATCTGTATGAGAGAACACTATTTCTTGTATTGTCTATCAACATTTTAACACAGGGGAGAACAAAAGGAGAAATTATGTATGTTTTGTCACTGCTCCATCTGTCATTCAGTCTCTGCCTGCCTTTCTCACTGTCTCATCTCTCTTCCTGCTTATACTTTCTTCATTCTTCAGTCTCTCTGATAACAACTATTGTATATGTCTTGACTGTCTCAGTAACATTTGTTGCTGATGATTCTTTTCCCTATGCACATTAGCAATTTATTTTTCAATTGATCAATTGTAGGTTGTCCAAAAAAGGGAAAAAGTCCATAACACATTCCCAGAGAGATCTTCAAATGTTTCCAGCCAACCTACAAATTCAATAATACAATAATGTAAAACAGAGAAAATCCTCACAATTGCAGACCTTGTACCAGCAAATGTTTGATCAATGGCTTCAACAATCCATTGATTATCAAAATTGAACATTCAGTCAAAGAAATATCCATGTAACATATAGGCACTTGAATTTAAAGTGATTTAATTTCAATAAGGAGGCATACTTAAACATACACATGGATTCTCCAGCCCCTAATAGAAATCATTAGTTTTCTGCCTTATACTGTAGCATTCATACTTTCATAGTGGGCAGTGGTCCATGAGGACTGTAGTTTTAGACACCAATATACAAATATGAGTGTTGGGTCATAATGTTTGCCTCCTCTGTGTGAAACTGCTCACAGAAATACTCAAACCTTGAGGAACCTATTAGTCTCAGTGAATTCAAAGCAGTTGTAGGGACAATAGAAGATGCATATATTGGAAATATTCAGGGATTTGATTATGTTGATTGCAGATGTCTGTGCATCTGTTTTTCCTCCTCCGTCTCCCTCTGCGCTCTGTACTTTTCCATGAACTTTTTTATTCTGAATTATCATTAGTTATCATTTGAAGGGCCGGGACTGGGATTTTAGAAAACTAGGGGCTTACTTTAGAGCAGTGTTTCCCAACCTTTTTTCTTAAGGGACCTCTTTTCTATCATTGACTAAACTGATGACCCCTGACTAAATGACGTATTTTACTTCTCATTATATTCAATACAGAACAATAACAGTACAGAACAACTGATAAACTGTACAATTAACCCAAATAGTGAACCCAATAACTGCAGGAAGTTTGTGTAAAACAAGAGATTTTGATTAATTTATACTGTGCATTCTGGCTCACTGGGAGAAAAAAAGGGTAAAAGAATAAATAAATAAATAAATAAATAAATAGAATAACTGATTACAAATATATCATTTCGTAGGATATAGATGACAGATAAAATACATGCCGTGTATTGAGACTGAAGTATGAACATCTGCTGTGTTCCTCTTTAACTTTTTAATGTTAAAAATAATGCATTGTAATCGGGTTGTGCATTCTGTCTTCCGGTTTAACTACATGGGCCCTTTACATGATAGACATGTCATTAACTTTGCGATTAACGTTGTGAAATGGGAATAATTCGGTAGGTTTGGATAAAACTTTGTTTGGTTTAGGCAACAATACGAGTTGGTATATGTAGTAAAAAAAAAAAACTGTGACTGCAATAAAATCGCATTAAAAATCCTACTACCTACTTCCAGTTTTGGTACATGTCCCGGTCGTGTTATACACACGTCATTAACATCGTGATTAACATTGTGAAACGGGACTAATTCGGTAGATTTAGGCTACAAAAATACTTTGTTAGGTTTAGGCAACAAAACAACTTGGTATGGTTAGTAAAAAAATATGAAGATTGGCATTAAAATTCCTACAACCTACTTCCTCTTTAGGTACATGGAAGAATAGCTTCAGCCATGCTGCAGCTAATGGGGATCCTAATAAAACAAACAAACAAACAAACATGTGCTGGTTGTGTGATACACACGTCATTACGGTCCCGATTAACATTGTGAAACAGGAAAAATTCGGTAGGTTTTTAATGTTAAAAATAATGCATTGTAATCGCAAAATGCATTCTCTGTCTTCCGGTTTAAATACATGGCCCGGTCACATGATACACACGTCATTAACGTTGTGAAACGGGAATAATTCGGTAGGTTTATACAACAGCAACACTTTGTTAGGTTTAGGCAACAACACGACTTGGTATGGTGAGTAAAAAAAAACATGGGGATTGGCATTAAAATCCCTACTTTCTACTTCCGGTTTAAAAACTCAGACTCCAGTCTCCTATAGGTGAGCTTCAGCTGCACGTCTCACAATTACGTGTTATATGTACAAATTACAGTGCATTACTTTTCATAGTAATACTACGAACAGGAAATGAGACCAGTCTGAATCACGACTAATTTCCCCTGAGCAAAATCTAAAATAAAATGGTCTCTTCTCCGTGCTCAAATGAATTATCAAAGCAGCTGTGCAACACTTAAAATCACATTTTCTATTCAGTAGGAGTTTTAGAGCAAAACATTGTTTATGTCTGTCAGTGCCTCTCAGTGTTGGTCTGCCTGTGATTGTCAGCTTATAAACAAATGAACCATTTGTGAGCTGGCACTACACCACAGGGTGTCACTCAGTTACAGCCCGGGTCAATGGATCCCATTCACGGGAACAATTTTTTCGGGGTGTGTTATTGATAGAAGGAAGCCCACACTGGGAGCTTGAAGTTGGAGTCATAACACACACACATGCACGCTCGCACACACACACGCTATCGCACTGTAGCTCACTCGCACATCATACCACCATTGTACACAT
>JAOVVB010210445.1:0-10722 GCA_028570985.1 Heterobranchus longifilis
CGAGACCCTGTATACAGGATAAAACGCTATAGATGGTGAGTGAGTGATAAAGCCTTCATGTCAATGGATTAAGAAAGGAAGGTAGATTAAGACAGATTGTTCTTTGGAGTTTTTTCAGTAACATGACGACATTTTGCTTCTGTAATTTTTTTTTTACTTCAAGTGTGAAAAACAGATAGTGTTAAAGGGAAACAAATAAATTTTGTTCCTATGATGTTAGTGACAGAAAACTTGTGGTTTGTTTCTTGTGGTTGTCACACAACATGACTATAAATGGCAAAAAATATGCCAAGTTCATTACTAAAACTAAAGCATTGTAACTGTTGGCATATTGCAGATTTATTTTTACATTTACATATTGCAGTACATGCTCTTATTGATTTTGGTTATTAATATTTGGAATGGTGACATTTAATTGACTTGACATTAGGCCACATCACACCCTGCTGTTGTTGGATTATTTTCTTACAATACCAAGCCTTCCCAAATGTTTGCGATATACATAATCTTTTATTTTTTCTGTTTCTCTTCCTATCTTTAGTGCTGATGGGATTCATCCACTGCATACTAACAGGTGATTCTTGCATTTATTTATTTATTTTTGCCTTTAATATATGTGAAACTCTGTCCAGTGATGAGACGGAGAGCCACCAATTTGTAACACATGGTACTGGATGTCTCTTGTCCTGCTTTGTGTCTAGAATTTTTTAAGCATTTATTTATTTATTCATTTATTCATTATAACAGTTGTTGTAATAGGACTGGGTCTTATTCACAAGTTGTAGCAGTGAACACAGTTTTCTTCAAATTGTGCATACAGTGATGCATATGTGTGTGTGCTTCTTTTTACTGGGGACAAGGACTTAACTGTACACTGCACTGGTAGGGATTCACTGTCTCATCCTAACCAACAGCTACAGCTAAACATGAAGGTTTGGTAAATCCATCAACTCCTTTGTATAGTGATCGGCCTGTGTCGTGGACTACTGTCATTTTCTTTATTCAGTCTTTTTATTAGTTCTGTATAAAACCAAAAATAAAGGAGAAATGTTGTTCATGCTAATGTTCCCAGCAGAGGGACAAAAGGAAACAACAACAACAAAACCCTTTATTTGTTCACAAAAAGGAATCCTTGCTGAGTCACACCACAGAATCAGGAGGATGACAGCCACATGATTAGAAATTCTCTACTGCATCACAATATGAAGTGCATCTAGAATATCAGGAAACAGTTAGTGGTCTTTTATAACTTCATTTAAAAAGTCTCCTATAAAAATCTCCTATATTCTAGATTTATTACATGTAAAGTGAAATATTGTTTTATTTAACTTTTTAAATGAATCATCAACTCAATCATAAATAAATGTTTATTTATGCTCCAAGTCTTGGTTGAGGCTCCTTTAGCATGAGTTACTTCTAAATGTTGCATGGATTGGAGGTGATCAGAGATCAGGAATCAAACACAATAATATATTGTCTAGAAACCATTTCGTGGTAGTTTGGCACTATGGGCAGGCGCTAAGTCCTACTAGAGAAAAAAATTGCCATCTTCGTAAAGCTTGTCAGCAGACAGAAACACTAAGTGCTCTAAAATCTCCTGGCAGATGGTTGTGTTGATTTTGACTTGATAAAACACCAGTAGATGACATGGCACCGCAAAACATCACCAACTGTGGGGACTTTACACTGGACTTCAAAAGACCTGAATTTTGTGCCTCTCCACTTATCCAGATTTCAGTACCTTGGGTTAGGGATGGTTATTTTCAGATAAACTTCAAATTTACTTTCATCTGTAAGATGCTTCAGAATGGTTCAAGAGTGGCTTGATATTAGGAATGCAACTGTTTCCTGACTTCAACTGTTGCAACCTGGATTTGGATTTGCATTACCATTCCATAACTGATCTGTGAGCATAGATGCCAACCTTTGAGAAAAGCTTAAAGTGAGATTCTGAAAATACGAGCACTGGTTCTGCACATACATTCACGCCCCATTGTGCATGCCCAGACATTTTATTTAATACTACCCTTACACCTGTATGGCGCACGATTTGCACTTACTGTAGCAAATTAGCATTGCAGTGTTAAAGTGAAACAACAGATGCATGTGACTGTATTTATTTAGGTTAGTACAATTCACATTTGAATTATTCACCCAAACAAAATGAAATAGGGTCTGTCTTACCCGCCAGCCAAACCAGCTACAGTACATGCTTTCCAGCAGCTCCATGTAGGGCAGAACTACATGGTCAGTAGTTGCACAGAACTCTGGGCCCTGTACATACAGTAGATGTATGAATTGTAATTTACCTAAACTCAAAAAGCAATAGTAATATTTTGAGATATTCAGTTTTTTTTATGAAGTTTAAACATCAATTGTTAAAATTAAACCAAAAAGCTTAAAAATTCAATTACTTTACATGCAATAAATCTAGAATGAGTTTCTACTAAATTATTATTTTTTTTTTACATTTTTATCTCTAAGAAACAGTCCTAATATATATAAATGCTCTGTGTTGACATTTTGTTATTGCACTTCAGTTTTTAATGGTGTTCCATTAATTCAAAACAACTTATTAATGACTTGCAATCATTTTTTAAATTAGTGGCCACTCTTTTATTTGCAGGTTTTTTTTGTATAAAACATAATAAAAATAATCTGATCATAGCAGGTCTTAGTATTAGACAAATACAACTTCAGAAAAACAGCAGATTGTGTTTTTACTGTTCCCTTATTTATTTAACAAAAACTAAGCCAAAAATAAAAATAAACTTTTGCAGGCAATACTAACCGGTCTGGTCATATAAATTGGCTTCAAGCCAGGGTCCATATTTCAAGTTTCTGTTAGGTTTCTCTATAATTTCTCTATATTGTATGATTATAAAAATAAGCAATAAAAATTTTAAATGATAGTTACTAAAAATTGACAATAAATATGTTTGGACATTTTGAACTTTGATGGCCATGTATATTTTCTTGTATTTGTAGGGAATAGAAACAATCTTTAATCAATTTTAGTGGATCTTCATTTGCACACTGCTGGGCTGTAAATAAATGTTAAAGTGCTCTGGTTGCTCTGTCACACTGGGCTCTCAGGTCAGGTATTTTATAGGCCCTCACCTGATGCTGCATTTCTATTTTTTTTTTACCTTTATTTAACCAGGCAAGACAGATTAAGAACAGGTTTCTTATTTACAACTGTGGCGTGGCAAAGGCTGAGCCTTTTAAATTTGCTATAATGACCTGTGTTTTGTCTCAAAGTGGCTCTTCACATTACTACTTTTTATTATTGCCACAGTTTCTGAACATAACTGGTTTTAAACTTCCTGCAGAGGTTTATATCGATCAAAACATATATTGATCTGTCCATTCATCTCTAAAGGTTCAGTTTTCATAGTCTACTTTCCTTTTCTTGCAGTAAGCCATGCTGTGTCATGCTTTCCTTTCTGTTTCTTCCACATACTCTTTTTATGCACAATTAACTAGCGCATTGATTGATTCTGTTGAGTGACACATATAGCTGTGCCTACCTTGAGAAAAAAAGTTTAAGATTACTGGTATATTAATTATTCTCGTTTATCAGAAAAAGCCTCAGGGTCCAGATAGAACTGTCACTCTGTCCAGGTCCGGATTGCGGTCCACCATTTAGCAATGCCTGTTGTATATGGTTGTATTTCTCTGAACATTGCCTGGACTGACCTTGGGGTGAACGTGCTGGGATATCCACTCCTAGGAAGACTGGAAACTGTCTTGAATGCTTTACACTTTTCACAATGCTTTGTAAAATGTTGAACTCCAAATAGTTTGAAAATGGCTTTATAACCCTTTCCAGATTGATGTACATCTGCTTCTTCTGGCTTGCATTTGTCCTATAGTGCAATTTTTCCCCCCAGGTAAGTGACATACATAAAACATTATACATGAAATCAGGCCTGCGTCTTTCAATGTTTCATGATCCAGTTGTAATGCTTACTTGAAGAGTGGTCTGGTCTACAGCTACACAAGCTGTTCTGATAGATCACTGACCTGCTGGACATTTTAATCAGCTGATGATCTGAGGTTATGCTGAAGAATTCTGAGAAACTCCCACCACCATGCTTGGGGGTTGAATGCCTCACCTTTCTTCTCCAACTCCTCCAAACATACTTCTTATCAACACTTTCCTTCAGATGTATTTTTCTGTCTATACTGTCAGCTGCAACCTGCAGTCTAGCTTGAATGCATTGATTTTGGAGCAGGCACTTCTTTCTTGGGCATCTCCTTTCTTGCCTTTCATTGCACAGTGATGTCAAAGTTGCTCTGGACAGTGACACTGGTGTTCAGCAGTCTTCAGTTAATTGCAGGTCTCTGCCATGGTGGTTCCTCAGTTGTTCCTGACTAACTGAACCAAATTCACCCCAGCTAAGGATGACGGTTTGGATCTTTTTCCAGCCCATGTAGCTACACTTTGCAATAACTTGTACTTACGAGTTGTTTAGAAATTACTAAAAGAGATGTTCCTGACTTGTGTAAATCTACCAATATCTTTCTCAGATCTGTACTGAGCTCCCTGTACTTTCCCATTTTATTGTGCCTTGGCCATTTCAGTGGATGATGTCAATCAAACCTTTTTTGATATTGGCACAGAGAATCATTAACATGAAGTTCAGGGGCCTAAGTCTTGGCCAATTAAAAAACATTTAGCAACGACATATGTATATTTTCAACAATGTATCTACATTTATTTTCATGATGAGCATATGTTAACTGCTCACCACATTACATGGCGATATGTTGACACCTAACTACTACGAGTATGATGATGGGAAATGAGATGGTGGGATGTTCCATTCTAAAACAAAGGCCATTTATATGGAATTGCCACCCCTTCCAAGCCCCCTCTTCAGGTACAACTGCTGGAATTTCTGCCTAGCTTCCACAATCAACAAATCAGTTCATCTCAAAGTTCTTCAGTAGGATTGATGTCAAAGTTTTGTGCAGGACACAAAAATTCTCCATAACAAACTCATCAGACTATATACTTATGGACCTCATTTTGTGACAGATGTCATACTGCAAAACGAAATGGGATTCTTAAAATTGTTGCCTCAATGTAGAAAGCATAAAATTGTCAAAAATATTTGTTGTAGGCTGTAGCATTAACATTACTCTCCACTGGTTTTAAGGGCTCCAAACCCTGAAGAACAGCTAAATACCATTATTTCTATTCCACTCTGTTTTGCTGTTTGCACTATACATTCTGGAAGACATTCTGGTAGACATTTCCACTGCTCCAGATTCCAGTGGCGGTGTGCTTACTTTTGTCAATATAGTGTGTGTAATTAATATAGAAGGAGTAACATTTATAAAACATCGTATTGAAAAGCAAACTAACAACAAGAATAATTTCCCTTCAGTTCAATCATGAATTTCATCATAAAGACAGTGTGCTGCTGACAAACTGTAAAAAGTCATTAAAACTGTAGGTTTTGCAATAAATGTTAAATGTGGATGCCCAAAGTTCACACAATTACTGTGTAATTGTCTCTAATGGAGGAGAGTCAGAGTACTACTGTATAGCACCCAGAGGAAACCATGGCTCAGATTTCAGTGCTTCAGCCACAATTACAGAGGGAGGTGTGTTTTCTGCATTTGTACTACATCTTTAAAGTTTAGAAGGACTGTGAAGAAATGTTGATGTTTAAGTATACTGCGTAATTGTCTTTGTTAGTGAAACCATCATCTGAGCAGAAAGGTCAGGTGAAAAAAGCTACAACAGGTTTGTATGTTTTTATTATTATTATTATTATTATTATTATTATTATTATTATTATTATTTTAATAATAGTTCCTTTACATCAATAGTTAAATAGTCTATATATAGTTAAACATTTAGACTAGTATTTTGTCTTTACTACAGAGAGCTTAATGAAGCTTAACACATTTAATTACCACACATAGAAAAAACATCCTCTTTAAAATATAATCATTGAACTGATTCCACACTGACAATTTGGCTGGATTCCACACTGACACTACAACACTATAAAATCTACACTGCAAAATAAAATGCATAAACACCCCAATAGTGCTCAGGGGGTTTCATTTAACTTACGTTTCTTGTGATCTTGGGAGTCAATAAGTTGACTCAAATTATTATATTATCATATTAGAAATCATGATTAAAGTGCCATTGATGAGGGAAAAGCCTAACCAGAAGCATTGTTAAAGCCACGTATTTGTACTGCAAATTGACACTTACAGCATAACCACTAAGAGTTCTACTGGGTGTGAGTAGAATTCATAAAATGTGCTTATGATACTGTATATGATATAAATATGAACATTTGCTAGTCATATGAGCCAGGGAACAGGGCTCCAAGTAATTTAGCAGTCTAAATAGGGAGTCTAACCTTGACCACAGGAGGGGGTTTCTAATACTAATACTATGAATAAACATTTCTCTGGGTACCCTGATATGATTTTTTTTAAGTTTTAATGACATTCTGAGACACTGGCTCTAATGCAGGATTCAGAAAGACAGAAGAAGCATCTATATATCTGAGGCTTATAATTACAAAACACTTAAAGTAATTTGTAATCTGTTAATTAATGACAGAAGCATCTTAATTTTCAGTACTTGGACTTTTGGTGACAGTTTGGTACTCTCTAGTTCCACCAGAACTTTTTGTAACACTTCTAATGTGTACCTGAGTTCCTTTGGGTAGTTCAGGTTAAATGCATAAATGAGTCCAAAAAGCATCACACAACCATATGTGAAGGTTTTGCAGAACTTCCACACCCTCAAGTATCACACCAACATCTGTAGGTTAATCTCTAGGTCCAGAACCCACTGCCCAAATGACATAGATGACATACCATAGATGACCATGGTCGTCTGTGCAATTCCTCAGTGGAATTGTGCAAAGACTCAGCCTTTGAATTTTCACAGTCGTGAAGGATAAATTAAGAGAATGAGTTGTGTCAATACCAATACCAGCCTCAGTGATATTCATATATTTTAAAGCCATTAGACGCGCACAAACACACACTCAGTCTTTCCGCACACACCGCACACACACACAAACTCTCTGCGCACACACACCTATTTTGAGTTTCTGTGTGTTTGTGCGTTTTGTCTGCCGATTGTCATGTAATCACAACTGTGTGTGTGAAAGTCGTCCTACATAATAGTCCCCCTGCTCTTGTCTAACACCAGTCACGATTCTTTTCAAATGTGAAGTGCAGGTTAATTTGTTTTATTTTTACTTTATATTTTGTATTAAAAAAAATTATAAATATTTTTGGGTTGTGGAACGAATCATCTGAGTTTCCATTATTTCTTATGGGGAAATTCATATACTCCGTATATACACTTTGATATACAAGTGCTTTGATATACAAGCTTGCTTCCAGAACAAATTATGCTCGCAATCCAAGGTTTGAGCTCTTAGTAGTATACATGTATGTGTGACTGTTTCATATATATGTATGCAAGGGTTTCATGTTTGTGTGCATGAGTAAAATAATAAAAGTTCTCAATCCCACACAACCTACATGTCTTGTTGAGTTTCCTGGAAGGTGTGAATTATTTAAAAAAAAAAGTTGTGGATAGGATTAAGAATATTAGAGCCCTTATATCATCTCCATTTTGTGATCCATGCATCAGTACTACATGCTCTGCTGCATTTAACCAGTTTGAGCCTCTTTTTAGAGGAGATTATAGGCCATATGGAATGTTAATTCGGTCCCTTTGATGTTATCCCTCCTCGATTCATTAAAGAGATCTTTCATACCATTGGACCAGTGGTTGAGAAAATTTTAAATGTCTGACCACTGGTCTTGTGGCTGAGACTTTTAAGCATGCAGTGGTGGTGCAACCATTAATTAAAAACCTAACCTGGATCCCTCAATTCTGTCTAAATTCAGACCGATATCTAAGTTACCATTTCTTTCAAAAGAAGTGGAGAAAATTGTCTTTGTACAGTTACAGTCTTACTTAAATGCACATGGCATTCTTGAGTTGTTCCAGTCTGCTCTCCACAGCACTAAAACTCTTTTTAGATCTTTTTAGTTTTTAATGATCTCTTAATAACTACTGACTCAGGGAATTTTGCTATTCTTCTTTTTTTAGATTTCACAGCTGCATTTGACACTGTGGATCATTTCACTCTCATATATTGTCTGCAACACAGTGTGGGCATTACTGGTTCTGCACTGGACTGGTTCAGATCATACTTGATGGACAGAAGTTTTACTGTTGGTCTTGGTGACTCTGTATCCTCATTTTAGTCTCAATGAGACTAAAACTAAAGTGCTGGTATTTGGACCTAGGGGAGCATGTGTTGACCCTTTCACTGAGACGTGTTCCTGTAAATCTTATGTAAAATCAACAGCTAGAATCCTGTGTGTTTTATTGGACAGTGATTTTAAACTGGATAAGCAAATTAACTCTGCTATTGAAGCTAGCTTCTTGCTTTTTTCAGCTTAGTCTCTAGTCCAAGATCAAGCCATTTTTAACCAAAAAAAAATCTTGAAAAGGTTATACACGCTTTTATTTCAAGTCGGCTTAATTACTGTAATGCCCTTTATGTTGGTGTTGGTCAGGGCATGATTACGCGGTTGCAGTCCAAAACGCTGCTTATCGCTGCAAGTTTATTTACAGGTTCAGGGCAATTGCATCCTTTTAGTAGCAGCCCCAAACTTTGGAATGACTTTCCCCTGTACATCAGGCAGACCCCGACTCTTCCTATTTTTTAATCTCACCTGAATATACACTTTAATACAGAATGATAAGGTATTCTTCTCCCTGTTTTTGTTTATTTATTATTTATTTATTGTTTTACTGTTATATTTGCTTATTTTATAAAATGAGGATGGACTTTTTATCATTGTATTTTGTTTTATTTGGATTTTATTTCATTTTATTTTATTATTGTCTGGGTTTAGTGTCTGCAGCTATTTTAGAATTGTACTTGTGGCAAATGGCAAAACAATAATCAAAGTAATAGTGCTTTTACTTAAGTAGAATTTTTAGTATTCTTTCAACCTTTGACACACACACACACACACACACACACACACACACACACACTGTCCCAGCTCATCTTGCACTCTGGTGGAATCTTTGTGATACAGTACATTATTACCACAGCTACTAGCATGCTCTATAAGTACGGTGAAACCTCGGATTACGAGTAGTACAGTAGTAGAGTAGAGTGTTCCGCAAGACGGGCAAAGATTTTTAATACATTTTGTCTTGAAAAACAAAGGTTTAGAAGTCACAAGAAGTTACAAGTCTTTAGTATCATGTATCACGCATGCATTTCTTATTTTGACGCCAAGCGTCACGTGATCACAACTGAACCAACGGTTTTTCTCTCACTTGCGCTGCGGAATTGTGGGTAAACGTCTCCCTTGCTGGGTCTTAGTGCGCATCTCTCACTGGTATAATCAATATTCGTGCACGTGTGTACTGTTTACTATAACACTGTGACTATGTGTGTGTAAAACATACTTTATTTTGTGTTTGAAAGCGCGTGTGTACAGCGCACGTGTGTGAGCGCGTGTAAAGCAAAAGAAAGTCTCATTAGTGCCGGTTCACACACTCTCTCTCTCGCCTTTAGTGTGTGTGAAGCACCCCTTCTCTGCTTCACACACACACACACACACACACTTAGGCCTTGTTCACACGGGTGTTAAAATCGAGCGTTTTTCTTGCGTTCGTAGCGTCCGGTGAGCGCGGATCAAGCACCGAGTGTTTTCTACACATAGGAGTCAATGAGAGTGTTTACACGGGCTTTGGTGACGTGCGTTTGTCCGGCTGCGCATTTATACAGCATCAAAAAAACGTTGCATGCAGCTTTTTCTTGGCGTTCAAATCCCAACGAACGCAAGGAAAACACTTCTAGTGCGTTTTCTTCATGTTCCTTTTACGCTTCGGAGGACCGGATATATCCCATAATCCCCCGTGTGAACAAGGCCTAAAGGCGAGAGAGAGAGAACCGGCACGGTGTCAAATTACGCGTGCGCACACCATAATGCACACACATAACGACAGGCTGAGAGGCTGAGAGAGCCTCTCACACACAAACAAACACACACACACACAAAGGAAACACTTATCTGTTGGGATTTATTTTTACTTTTTTTAAAGGTAAAGTGCAGGTTAATTTGTTTTATTTTTAATTTATATTTTGTATTTATTATTATTAGCAACAGTGCTAATCAATAAACCACTGTGCCACCTTATTGCAGATTAATGTTAGTTAAAAAAAAACTAGCAGATATGTAGTTTGGAGCAGTGGAGTGTAAGTGTAATGCGAGGACATACTGTACATACTGCTTGTGACAAACACTGATATTTATTTTGGTGCTACACGTAGGATAAATGTGAACATTTTCTGTAAAAGTTGTTCTTTCTGCTGCTGTCATTAGGGTTCCCGACAGCATTTATTATTTTGTCACAGGTCTCATTTTTTTATCTGAGCTTGGGATTGGCATTAAGGGTGCAATATGTTTTCTAAAAAAGCCCAATGCAAACTGTGCTGAAAAAATATAAATATCACTGAATATAAAAATTCTGTATACTAAACTATGCACACAATATATGATAAGAATATATAGCAGACCTAAAATATATAGTACTGTAACAGCCTGGTTGAAGAAAAATAAGGATTGAACTCATACACTGATGTTGTACTGTCTTTGTTGGGGGTTTATTGTCCGTATTGAATGTACAAC
>JAOVVB010210465.1:0-10722 GCA_028570985.1 Heterobranchus longifilis
AAAATGACCATGACAGTTTTTCCCTCGCTAAAATCTAGCCTAACTTCAGAGCGTTACTCACCCCCCCCTTCCCGACAAGCTAGCATGACATGGTTGGTATCAATGGATTCCTTAAATCTTCTAGTTTTCACTCTAGCTTTAAAATGGACCCTGCTACAGCCTCTTAAATAGATTGCCGGCGGTCCCGCAGGTCTCTTATTGGGGTGGCACCTGGGGCAGCCAATCAGATTTCAGTGCCACTCCCTAGACACGCCCCTGACCTCACTATATTTTTGTTTTATTCCTCTGTTATTAACTGTCGCCTAGTAATGAATGTGGTTATTAAAGGAACAGCTGTACAGAATGGTACAAACATAAATCGGAAATTTGTGCAGGAGCAGACAAACCCGTTTAATAGCGTAACAGATAAATACATCTCATTTGAAATGTCATCTCCTGCACCCCTCACCCATCTTCACTTATTCTGTTTTATGTGTGGTCTCTTATGACCAGCCATGCTAGTTGATTATAACATTAGAAGAGTTGCGTGCTCAGCAGTCAAAAGTATTACAGCCTCCACTACTGTAACAGCCATGTGTCTTCCTCTCGACATTTTCATCTCCTATGCAAATACAGACCCAATGGAGCCAGTAATCATTCATCAGGAAACTGTCTCCAAATGGTAACTGCTTCTGACCTGCTCATTCATTATTCATCACCATGGACGGGTCAGGCTGCAAGAGGCTCCACTAGAACCACATACACAGCCAGCCTCATTCCACTGTTTATCTCTCTCACTCCGAGTATTGAAATAAGGGAAAAGTCCAATGTTCGCTTACTTAGCTCTCTGCTGAGTGTCAGAAGTGAGGCCGTGTAGCTTGGCTCACTCCTCCGCCCCTGGTATTGATAAAACACCGTGCCCACTGCTGATACTCCTGTTCATTACTGTGCTTAATGAGAAACTTCTGCATACACTGCACAGAACACACAGCGAGTGCACATTTCACAAATAAGCGGGAAATGTGTTTAGGAGGCGCTGGAGGCAGAGTTTCATCACAAATGTGACAGGCGATATGACACGTAAGAAACGCCCTCATAAACAATATACAAATACCTCAGTGGAAACTCAGACGTATCTACAGTCTCTCTCCTGATATCGTGTGCGGTGTTTAATTCAAATTACACGGAGGCAGCGAAAACATCAAACCAACATGTTAACCTCGCAAAGGAAGAAAAATGAGCCTCCTTGGATGCAGCAGCACCATGCTACTGTGTGTTTCTGGTGTCTCGTCTTGATCCCTGCAGGAATTTTCCGACTGTGTATTAATAACCACTTCAAAGCGAATGCGCTCCCCTGAATGTGTTGTGCATGCATTTAGAGGTCTATCTTCCTCTGTTATGATCCCCCCCGCAGCAGACTACATGTAAACACACCAAAGGCAAATGCACGCCGACCTGCTGGCTGTAGTCTGTCACTGTGTTAGTCAACTGTCTGGATTTTTAGTTTGATTTGTTTTCAAGCAAGAGCCCTTACTTGTGATGGATGATTTCCACATGTGCGATATTCATCAAGGCTGTCGAGTGGCGTACTTGTCACCATTCAAATGAATGGGGGAAAAAAACTATTTGTATAATGCTATGGAATTGTAGACTGGCAAAATTTGAATTTTACTTTGCTAATGGAATACATCCAGAAATATGCTATGCCTGTCTTCAAGTTGGCTGATAAGCTAAATTTATGGTCGTTGACTTTTGCCCTACAGCGACAACCTCAGCGGGGGATGCCACGAGTTTTAGTTTTCAGCTGTGAGGGTTTTGTCAAGTTTATAGAAAGGGCTAGGGTACATCCCCTCCAGTCTGTCATCATACTTAAGTGGAGCATTGTCTAGGCCCTGCAGCTCCCCCAGATAAAACTGCCAGTGGTGCAATTTCCCCGAGACCCCTCAGGGCCCATAATTCTCTTTGTAGGTTGTCTGACAATTTACTAAGCAGTTGAGTCAGGGACACAGGAAGACTGAGAAGTGCTGCAGCTCGAGCACAGTGTTCACTGAACAAGAGCTTCTGCAGACAATTCTGCAAGGTTATGTGATCCATTTAACCTTCAAATATCATGTAAAGCAGTGAGAAGGGAAATATCGAATCCTCGTTCATGGCTAAGAAAAGCACAGACATGCAAGCACACAGGAAGTTAAACATTTCAAATAATGCAACATGACGGCTCTTTCTGGGAGCAAATATATGTTTAATGGTGGATCATCAATAGAGTGGCACTCTCTTAGGGTGTTTGCACACCTGCCTTGTTCAGTTCGGTTGAATCGAACCCTGTTTGTTTCTCCTCCTGCTGCAGTTCATTTGGGTGTGAACACAGCAATCACATTCAGACCAAACCAACTCTGGCATGGTTTGTTTGTGGTGATCCGACCCAACAACCAGCCGTATTCTGCAAGTTTGAGCTCACACAGCAGTGTTGGGGGGGTAATGGCTACGCAGGTTACTTTTTTGTTGGAGTAACGTAATGCGCTAGTTTTGCAATTCAAGTAATCTGTTATTTAGTTATTTTTTCAAATAAGCAACCCATTACTTTTAAAGCGTTACCGTTTTTCCCTCTTCCTTTTATTGGCAAAAAAAGGAAAATCCTCAATGCATTCACACTGTTTCTGTTTCCTTCCTTGGAGGCCTAATGTTAGCTGCGTTAGCTGCGTTAGCTATGTTAGCTGCGTTAGCTGCATTAGCTATGTTAGCTGCGTTAGCTATGTTAGCTATGTTAGCTGCGTTAGCTATGTTAGCTGTGTTAGCTATGTTAGCTGTGTTAGCTGTGTTAGCTGCATTAGCTATGTTGGCTGCGTTAGCTATGTTAGCTATGTTAGCTGTGTTAGCTATGTTAGCTGCATTAGCTATGTTAGCTGCGTTAGCTATGTTAGCTGCGTTAGCTATGTTAGCTGCGTTAGCTATGTTAGCTGTGTTAGCTATGTTAGCTGCGTTAGCTATGTTAGCTGTGTTAGCTATGTTAGCTGTGTTAGCTACGTTAGCTATGTTAGCTGCGTGCTAGTGGAAGGCTCTGGTTGTGTCAGCGTGTAGCTCAGCTAGCCAGATGGCAGAGGACAGCCTTTACGTTTTGAAAGTAATTATCTAAACATTGACCGAGTTAACTCGCTGCATGTTGAAACATGATGTACTGTAAGCTACATGAGTGTTTTATTGTTTTCATAGAGGCAGCTGCGCCTAACATGCCTCTCTGCCCAGATTGTTAGCAGCTAAAGACTAAACAGGTGCCGTCAGGCAGCTAAAGTTTGTATTTACTTTCATGCACTTCAAATAACTCGACTTTTTCACTGCAGTTGAATTGCAAAATAATGATGTGTTGTATGACCTGATTAGTGTATACAGTATGCATGAGCCTCAGTATACCCTCTTGAATCATATATGTTTACTTCAACATAATCGAGCTGTAAAGAGGACACAGCGTCTGTTCTCCTGGGCTGTAGATGAGGCTATAATGACGGTAGAGTAAATATATACAAAAGTAGACGTACAGTAGGCTGCATGCCCTCTGTTTTCATTTTTGTAACGGAAAAGTACTCTTAACTAGTTTCTTTCCTCAGTAAGTAACACTGTAATGTAACAGATTACTTTTTAATGGCAGTAATCTTGTAATGTAACAAGTTACTTTTAAAAGTAACGTTAACACTGTTTATCAGACCATAAATGAGACATGAATACAGCTGCGGTCCCGTGGTCCTTCTGCCCCCCCGCCGCTGGCAGGCTACTTCATATAGTACAAGTAATTATTTCTTTCCTACTTCCATGAGGAAAGCACACGACAGCTCCGGAGACAGACAAGCGAGTACACTCTCCTAACAATTTAACAACGTAATCCTTCATCCACACCCTCTTGTCGGATCACCAGATGAGTTACAGCTTCACATGAACAAATATGCTCTCGTCCACAACACAGGACCTTCTTCCTGTATTTACTGTCTCGTCCCCGCCCCAGACACATCTGACCAATAAGCAGAGTGAAAGTTCTCACATGATTTGTAGTGATGCATTTTGGTTCGTATGGATTTTTCTCTGTGTAAAAAGAAACCGATCCATGAACTCATACGAATACTCATACTAATACGAACTCATCAACTGATTCAAACAAACAAACTACAGGTGTGAAAATGCTTCTTGTTTAGTTCTTGATCGACTAGATTTCTTTAGTCGATTAATCATTTTTTATGCTTTTTTTTCATGCTGAATGACTTATGCCAGGAAACATATGAGCACATCTCTGGTAAGCACAAGATTTAAAGTGGTGCTTTTACGTGAACTAATCAAGTAGTCGTGTTATAGTCGAGAACAGCCCTGATCATTAAAAGAAAAGAAAATCCAACCGTTGTACAGTATGAGCCCGAGGAGCCAGAAGGCAAAAAGGTGGAAAGGATTTTGAGTGCCACTCTATCTAGCACTGGTGCTTTCTGGGCAACCCAGATTTAGCACCTCGCATGCGTTAATCACTCTGCCAAGTGTAAAAATTGCACCAAAGGAGGGCGTTGGCTTTAAGCTAGAATGACATACATTCAGCAGCAAGCATGAGACGCTCCGACTGATGTACTACGTGGAGGGAGCCAAGTCCTGTAATGATGCACAGTGTTCCCAGCCACTTGTCATGTTGCAGACATGATTATGAGGGAAGTTGTTTTTTTCGGGGTGTTTTTTTTATCAAGCCATCTGTAATGCTGCAAACTATCACTACACTGTTCACAAGGACACACTGAAAAGTAAAATTTATGCAAAAATCTGTTGTGCTGCCTTTAAGAACTTTATATTTGTGGTGATTTGTGTGCATGTGTGTGTGCATGTGTGTGTGCATGTGTGTGTGCATGTGCGTGCGCGTGCAGTGTGAGTAAGGGGAAGAGAAGGACAGCAAGAGACAGTCATGAAAATCTTCTTTTTTTTCATATTGGTACAATTACTCATGGAAGTATAATCATATTTCCAATCTTTTTCACATTTTTTCCCCTCACAGTAAACCATTCGCAATCAACCTGTAATTGATTGTAAGAATGAAATTACCTGTTACAATCCGGGATAGAATTGACGGAGGGATGCCATGAGGGAACTAAATAACAAACGAGAGGACAGGATGAAAGACACCGCTTTAATTCACCACAACCGATTTGATAATAAAACTCGAGCCCATTTCACAGTACAGCCAATTACGTCTTCAGCGATTTCTGCCGTCGCGACTTGAGTTTTATTCCTCGCAATCAACTCTGTGGCATGTTCAGAACCCGTGTGTTGTCTGTCACGTATTGATGCACCTTGACATACAATTATGCAGATATTACACATAATTAAATCGCAAACTATATCTAAATTAATACCTTACATTATTCTAACTTGTCAAAACATTTTAAAGGCCTCTCCACTTTGAAAACTTTTATTCTACAGCGAGCTCTCTTGACTAATTTTGCGATGCAAAACACACGAGGGGGCTCCAAGGTGACATGAAGTATGAGTCAATTCTTCATGTGAAGGAAGTAATTAATTAGGATGTCAGATTTAGAGAGCATCCTTGCCTTCATTTTTCTTCTTAATTGGGGAATAATTTGGAATTTGGAGAGGCGGCAGATCACATGTAATGAAGATTGACACCTGTTATTTCTCCCCGTCTCCGCCACCCACGGCAGGCTGCCATTTATTAATGGCCGTGCCCTTCTGTAAGGTTGCATCCACACGCTTCTCCCGAGCACGCCGTGCAGTCACAGGGGTCATGTCTCGATAGACAGCGACGATTGGTGGGCTGCTGCGGCGCCACCCTTCAGGGCAGACCTGGATGACAGAACAAGACTGCTCTCTCAGGCTTGACTGCTCATATCCCGTGTAACAGCTGTCTCTCCCAGAGTGATGAGTTAATTTTGACTGCAACGGTCCCTCCTGGAAGGCTCCTCGATGGTATTGCCCCCCTGAAAGTAATATCAGCGTTAACATATGTCGAAAGGTCAAATACGTGTGTTTTCACCTTTCACACAGCACACTCGCGCTATGATCGGCCCACCCCGAAATTAAAGCCGCCGCCTGGATGTGGAAGGAAGATTAATTGCCCTCTACAGTCTGCTTGTACTTAATCTCACGTCCTCGAAGTGTGGCTATGTGAGATTAGGTTGCACTAAGCCACTAAGCGCTTGGTGCGCACACAGACAGGGACATGTCGGATTGCATTGCACATATATGTTAAACACAAAACACACACAGATATGTGGATGGATGCCCAAACATACAGAGGTCCAACCTGAACAAACACACAAGTAAAAGAACTAGGGATGCATGATATGGATTTATTTTTTCAGCCGATACCGATAATTACGTGCTTCTCATAAATAATACTGATAAGATAACTTCTTCTCATGGCCTTCTCATAAGATAATAATAATAATAATAATAATAATAATAATAATTTCACATTACTTCTTCATAACCTGTAGTTTATGCACCCGAGGGTTAGAAAGACTAAGATGTAGTGAGCAAACAAGAATGATAATATTAATATTCCATAGCTCTGACCTAACCAAATCATCACTATTGTTAACACAACAAAGTTCTGACTTCACAAACATACTTCAGCTTTTATAAAGCATTTTGCCTAAGAATTCAAATGCTTTGACATAATCTGTCAAATCAGACATGTCAATGAATATTCAATACGTGTTTATTGGCGGATCGCAAACCAACTTTAAAGGTGCATACCGCCACCTACTGTATATGAGTGTGTAGATGCTGTGCTTGTTAAGTTAATGAAAGCAATTTAGCTTTGTATTATCGGCCGATCATTTATCGGCTATAATTTGTTTCATTATCGGAATACATAATATAATTTTTCCATTATCGGCCAATAGATTATCTGCACCGATATATATATATTGTGCATCCCTAAAAAGAATGCTATGGCACTCTAGGGTTGCAGTGATATACAAGGTACACTGTGGTAAGAAACTTTACAGTAAAAGCAATAAAAATATACTAAACTATACAACTACAACAATGAGAAAGAAAGAGGGGCGATGGATTAAAACGTAGTTTTAGTTTATAATAATAATAATAATAATAATAATGATAATAATAATAAAGGCTCTTATCAGCGTATTGAATGGGGATGATACCAGCCCATTCAATGCAGGCTGATAACAAGTCGGTTTCACTTTAAGTAAACAACAAAAAAAACATCTACATTTCCGTGATTTAAAAACATCGTGGTTTGGATGTTAAAATCATCATCTGGCCTCCGCCATTTCTCGTCATAATAACCGTCAATACACTAGGCTGTCAGCCCATTCAATATGCTAATAACCGCCTTCTAGCAGGGCCAGCTTGCCCCTACTGACCCATATGTATCAGGATGATAAGCACTCATATCGTGTGACAACATCAGAATCGCCTGGTAAATCTCATACTGTTGCAACCCTAAGGCATGCACACAGCTGCTAAACCAAGCACCAAATGTCAATCTTCAATCCAGAGTAATTCACCAGAGACACAGACCCGTGCTGTGTTCTCACAGGACAGAGAATCTTAATCAAACCTGAGCTCTGTCAGTCCCGTGCTCACCCTTTTTTTAGACCAAAGTAGATCAGAGACGGTGGGAGGTGTGTGGAGAGTCGCTGGTCTGAAACAACAGCAACGACTCCATCGAAAGCTGCAAGACTAAATAATCATTGTTTGCGTGTAGCAGATTGGGCAGCTTGAAAGGGTTAAGCATGAGTGGATTAAAAACGCCGGCACACATCCGTTTCCATACTCTAATCCTCTTAGTGCCCACTCCTAATACGTTTTTATATCTTTCCTATCTATCACTGAGGTGAAATATCAGATTAGTTGCCAGGCTTTGACTATATCTTATTACAACCTTATCTAACACTGAGGGGTTGTGAGCTTCCAGTGAGGCGGGGGCAGCCGCTGCACTGTGGGCACTCGCCTCGCTGCCTTTTGTTTAGAAAATGCAGAATTAAGGTTTTAGTGTTGCTGTGGGCATTGAGATTAGTCCCTAAAAGAGACGATTTGTCCATCATCCCCTGATTTGCAGATGTATTACACTTCCACGTTCTCTTGTTTACAATGTCAGAAATCACTTCCTCTCACCAGTGATGTGGCAGTTTGGCACGATTTAAGCTCCTTTCCCCCTGGCAGAAAAACCCACTAACACCCATTAACATCAGGCTTTTGTCTTTAGTGGGAAAGGTTACAATCGCCGTTCATTCACAGGACAAATGACTCTGCAGCAGGCACGGGTATTTATCGACTCCAGCTCCGATCGGCAGTGATGGAAACATGACATCCGGGTGGACACGCTAATTGTCACCCCTTTTCCTTTGCGATGCTATGACACGCTTATCTTGCATGGCAGCTGGATGCTGGGGATATCACGTGGGAATCGCA
Organism: Heterobranchus longifilis; assembly: GCA_028570985.1. Taxonomy (NCBI): domain Eukaryota; kingdom Metazoa; phylum Chordata; class Actinopteri; order Siluriformes; family Clariidae; genus Heterobranchus; species Heterobranchus longifilis. The sequence goes on from JAOVVB010210465.1 coordinate 8,401, forward strand.
GATTTCTCGATCGCTCTAATCCATCTTGTCAGGCTCCAGTAGAAGCGTTTGGTTTCTGGACACGATCTGACCGGTCCGATCAGCGTCCTGCGAGGAGCTTGTAGCGACTCGTAGCTACGGCCGTGGTTTAGGTGTTCGTTCAGAACAACAATGGCGGTGCCGTGTCCTGTCAGGAGCTGGTGGTACCAGCAGGTACGGGCGTGGTTTAGGTGCATGAGCTGCACGACTGTTCATTCAAAACAACAATGGCGGCTCCGTGTAGATGCTGCGATACCGCACCGGTTATATCAGAACTCGAGAATCTTTCTTCATTGAAAGAAGAGCAAAGAACGACACTGATGGCTTTTCTACACTTCTCCTGACTGACAGACAGTTTGTCCAATCAGCTGCCAGGTATTTTTTTGAAAGCCCCTGCCCTTTTCCAAACAGTTTTTAATGACGGCTTCTCAGATGGTGAAACAACCATCTGACAGCGTCATGTTAATGACACGCGTCACCTCCGTTGTTAACCTCTGCGACAAATTCTGTCCGTCTCCGTCCAAGCAGTTCCACTGGCCTCCATGCTGCTTTCTACTGTTTACTTACTCTGTTTTCCAGCACGATCGTAACATCGAATGTGACACACAGACACAGAAAAAAAACCTACTCGTCTACTGACAATGGGAAAGCAGTCTATCGCCTTTTTTTCCCGGCAGGTTTTCCCGGATTTAAAAAAAAAACTGCACATACACGCTAATTTTGGTGGAAAAATTGTATTGGTTTTGGTGAGTGTAGCAGGGATTGTACAGATGTTGTGTGGTCCAGGATGGTGAAAGTGAATCCAAACCATTTGCATCTGGATCCCACTGTGAGAAAAACAAAGTGCCCTGAGGACCTATCATGTGCAGACATGATGTCTATTGACTCTGACATAAACCCATTTGCACACATACACGCACGCACACGCACACACACGCACACGCACACGCACACGCACACGCACACACACACACACACACACAACCAATGTAATAAGCCACACCTAGCTTAAATACTGTAAACAAATAGTCTATCAACCTTCGACCTAAATTCAATTTATACACCGCCCCCAGCTGAACGAGATCTCATACTGCGAAAATCGATCATTTTCTTGCAAAAGTTAATGAAACATATGAGAACACAGGAGTCGAATCAATGAGCGTGTTCTCACGGAGGCGTCTCTGCTGCCATATGACAGAGACTGTCCGTATTCACAACTCTCCCCTGCAGACAGGACGAGCCACAGCGTTGCAAAAAGCTTGTGCAGTGAACTAATGCAACATTGCTATTCACGCCAAAGGTTATTAGATGCACTTTAACCTAATGAGGCCCATCTGGAACAAAGCCTAATCAGGTCACCTTTACAGACAACTTTTAATTCAAAGCTGCAAAAGAAAGTCACTTTCCCATTTGTTCTGGAGCACTTTGACTGTGGGATAGTAGACACGACCTTCTGCCTCCCAGTGGACAATAACTTCATCAAGACCTTCTGCAGGAATGTCAAGTCAATTTTATTTATATAGCCCAATATCACAAATTTGCCTCAGGGGCCTTACGACACCCTCTGTCCTTTTCGACCCTCGATTTGGGTAAGGAAAAGCTTTGAGTAACAAATGTCCTTATTTTAACCCAAACCACAATGTTTTTCTTAAATTTACCACCTTTGTTGCCTAAACTTATGTGTTCTTTGAATTCCTAAACTGTGACTGTAGTGAAGCCTCATAGTTCGGCATGTAAAAAAGGAGCTGTCAAAGATTTGTGGAGAAAAAGTAGTGCTATTTATACGCTTCACCATGAGCTCACATTGATATCAGCTACATATGAAACATACAAATGTAACATATCCGTGGTTTATAAGAGTCCTTCTCAAAGTTTTTCACATCAACTGACACAAATTAGACCACCGACCCCCATTGGATAAGATTTTGTGCCAGGGTCCCCCATCTGACAGGATTTTTGTTTTTAGATGTTTTATTACAGAACATTAACCCAAGACCAAACTATGTCATTGTGTTACTCATGGATGGAATTATAGTGAAAATAAATTATTCACCTTTTTGCTGGGGACCCCCTGGAACCCCCTCAAGGACCCCTGGGGGTCCTCAGACCCACATTTGAGAACTATTAGTTTATAAAATGTACAAATGTAACCTATCTGTGGTTTGCAGAAGCGTACTACATCAATATTTATTCAGGTGATTTGGTTGGAGGAGGGATCCCTCTCTTATGTTGTCTTCAGACCAGACGCGAATAAAATAATCTACTCGCTTAATTCGCACGAGTTTGGACGCTTTGGACGCGAGT
>JAOVVB010210485.1:0-10722 GCA_028570985.1 Heterobranchus longifilis
CACACACACACACACACACACACACACACACACACACACACACACACACACACACACACACACACACACACTACCTAACCTTTTAATCAGGCTCAAAATAATCTTTAATCTTGCTGTCCTCGTAAAGTTCAGAGGGATACTTTTTTTTTTCTCTCTCTCCCACAACATTATGACAAACAAAATGTTCATTTTTACATAATTCTATCCTCGTGTTTAAGGTGAAACACTACAGGCAAAAACAGTGTTTTTTCATGCACTGGTCTATTTTAAGATTTTGGGTTATTTTGCTTCCATAACATGTCTTCTGTCAGATTAAGAAACACATTTAGGTGTTTATTTTACTACACTTTGTCTATTTGTTTCACTAAATTCACCAAAAGTTACCATTACATAATGCATCATTTGCTTATTTAAACATCACATTTCAGAAAACGTGTAATACAAAATAATGATACAAAATAATTGTCTTTATGTAAGTAATCAGCTGGGGAAGTCTGATGGTGATTATCTTCTCCACCTGTCGTGCAAAAAGTCTGAATTTTACACCAAACTCTGATCCAGAAATCTGCACTTCACTTACATTCACCAAACCTTTCATTCCTATTTATATTCTGAAGGTTTTTACTTCAAAATATTGATTTATACAACAATTTATTCCTAAAAACATGGCAACAATTGATTCTTTTTTATGGCTGTTGACAATATTGTCTGATTTATGGAGTGATAAAAAGAAATATCCAAAACCTTTGACTCTAATATGTCAACAAAATGAACCTGGCTTTATCCAATGTTCACATTTCTGTTCTGGAAATGTTGCAAAATAGAACATATTTAATAAGCGAATATAATTAGCATATATAAACATAAAATGTCAGAAAACATGCAATACAAAAATGTATTGTCTTAATGAAAGTAATCAGTTTTATGGTGATATCTAGTGTCTCTGCAAAAGAAATCTGTTTGTCTGGTGCAGAAGTTTACAAACCTGATCAGTTTTCAGATAAAAGGAGGGAATATAAACAGAGTTATCACTCAGTCTCTGTGTTTATTGAACAACCTGCTGGACGCACACTTTGTCACACAACCTGTTTGTGAGGATTCTTTCAGCGAGCGTTTTGGCGCATGACATCACTGTAACTGTTCTTCCCATTGACAAAAAAATAACAGTGACGAAGGTTGAAAAAGGACACGAGACAAAGGTCAAAGGTCGTCTCGCCTGCTCACAAATGTGTGTCAGAGAAAAACAAAATGATATTCAAACAGCTAATGTGAGTCAGTCACATCATCAGTATATCAGCCACAAATCTAAAATGTGTTTCATATACAGCAGGCATGTTTTCATGTGTCACTAAGGACAAATCATGTCCCGTCATAAAAACCTCAACTTCAATACATTAAAGGAGCAACAGGCGAAATTCATTTTTTATATTTCAGGAATGAAAAAAAATTGCTCTGTAAAGAACTTGTTGCGTAATTTCATCTGGAGAAGAGTGTGACGTCACACGCCCTCTCTGTGTTGTTCTCAGCGTGAATCTCCATGCGTGCATGTTAGTGCATGTGAATCTCCGCGCGTGCATGCTGGTGCATGTGAAGCTCCGCCTCCCCTACAACCGTTGACTCGACTTCAACTTTATGCAAATGAGGTCCGGTCAGCGCGACGCGGCCGGCGCACAAAACTTGGACCAAACTATGAAAGGAGGCGATGTAGCTGCAACATATAGCGGTGAAATTATTTTGCCTATTGCTCCTTTAAAGGATGTATTGATTTATGAGTGTTTTCTTTAGCGATTTACTTTCATGACGAGAGGAGCTGCTTTCAATAACTGTAAACGTCTCCATGTGAGCAGCTGTTGCGCTGCAGCAGACATCGTGAAACATTTAGGCAACAGAATGAAAACAATGTAGTTATAAACTCGACAGAGGAAACAGAACTAAACATTATCTTTCAAACTGACAGACATCATATGTGTAATTCATGGCACAAAAATATTGTTAACTCGGCTTTCTGTATATATGTATAGGCTACTACTTTGTGTTTATTTAACAAGCTTATGGATATACTTTATATTTATGTAGCCAAGCGTGTTACAAGCATGGCTAAAAGTAAAGTCATGTGATAGTGCACTGTCTTTGGAGACAGAGGGTGTTATTGAATTATAAATAATGATTTTAGTTATTTTTATTTAAATGTAACCTTTTTTTAACCAGGTTTTTAAAAAAAATGTATGTCCATATCATTTATCTGACATCACTATACATTATACACTATATACTACATTGTTGTAATCATACTCATATTCCAGTACAGGTGAACATGAATGGCCTAATCCACATTTATACAGGTAGTACTTCATTCTGATAGATATTTATACCTGACAGAATGACCTATTGTATATTTATACAGGTAGTACTTCATTCTGACGCGAATTTGCGCCGCGCCCGACTAACTCGCATCTAATCGCATCTTTACGTTGACTTTATATGTAAGTAATTCACACTAATTCATTTATTCACGTCTGGTGTGTACACGACGTTATGTTGTGTTCAAACCAGACGCAAATAAAATAATCAGCTCGTTTAATGCGCACGTTTGGACGCTGGAGTCTGTTGTTTTGATTCGCTTCATTCGTGCGATTACTCGCGAAATTCAGATTTTTCAACTCATGAGAATTCACAAATTCACGTCATCGTGCTGCGTCATTCACGTCGCCCGACTGGAACACACGTTTAATCTCGTCTTTACATTGAGTTTGTATGTAATTCATTCGTGCACATTAATTTCTTTGCGTCCGGTGTGAACTTTAGACTGTTGCCTGCAGATGTCAGAAAGCACTTTAAACACTTTATCTGACAGGAGTTGAATGATTACTGTGATGACCTGTAAGAGGAGACTTTTACAGCTGTTTGTTGTGATGTGGGGACCTCCCTTCAGAGGTATGCTGCTCGTACTGGTCACCAATCTCCAGATCCTCACACACCATCAACAGTGAGTCTAAAGAGTCTTTTCAGCTGCTTCCTTAATGGAACTCAAGTGTTTTTATCCAAACTTGTATGCTAAACTGTAAACAGACATTCTGTCAGTTGCATCATACCTCCCAGGATTGTTGAAGGAAAGATGCATATGTGATGCATATTTTAACAATATGCAGATGGGAGACGTAAAGGGACAGACCGCAGATTTAGTGTGGTCACACGGCGGCCTTCAGTTCTGTTTACGTGACATGGATTTGCCTTCAAAGTGTCCAAATGTGTCAACAAAGTAAAACCTATTTATATAATTTCCCGAATGACAGTTAATGCATGCACCCTAAAGGACTATTACTTGTGACTTTAGTCAAAACTAGAAGAAGACTGAGCAAATGTTGTGTAGTTGAGTGCTACCATCTAGTGACGACAATAAGAAACCACACTGAGTGTATTCTCACTTTCTCACTTCGTGGTGTTTATCTGCTTTACGTGCTCTGTCCTCATGAATCAGCTTCTGATTGTTTTGTTTTGTTTATTTGACAATTCATTTAAAAAGACACGTACATGGTTACACCAGTGTACATGCACATTTAAAAGGATAACAGAAAAACATATTTCCATTGTGATCCTTGTTGTTAGAGGTGTGTGTGTGTGTGTGTGTGTGTGTGTGTGTGTGTGTGTGTGTGTGTGTGTGTGTGTGTGTGTGTGTGCTGTGTGTTTTCGAGCGTCCCTCCTCAGCAGCAGTGTGTCTCCCCTCCCGGAGCCCTCAGGTAAATGTTTGTGCTGCGAGGAAAGAGACACATGCACACAAATTGACGGAAAGAGCTTATTCATGCTCGTCTGCAGCTCTTTCTTCTTTCTTTTTTTTCTTCCCCCCACTTGTTCAAGGTTGTCGTACAGGTATGTGTCTCTGTAAATAAAAGGCACACATGCACTTAAAATAATATGCACGCTTTTATTGGCTTTCTGCTGCTTTGTGTGTGTGAGCCGCGAGTGTGCTGACTCTTAAACAGGTGGAGCTGGAACACTGCAGGGAACGTGTCTCCGTCTGTGTGTGTGTGTGTGTGTGTGTGTGTGTGTGAGGTCCACTCCTCTGCTCTTTGATCCTCGTCTTGACAGCCCACCACCTGGGACGATCCGTCACACGCCGCATGGCTACCGGGCCCGGCTACACCACGGGAATCACAACACACAGCGGCTAACGCAGCGCTAACAGCCACCCTTCCCCTCCACATTATACACTGTCAGAATCGCTAATGCTAACACCAAAAGCTAACCCTCCCATATACAGATATGCCAAAAATGCCACCAGAATCATAATTCCGACTCATACGGCGCTGCTGGAATTGCTAATCGCGCACACGGGGCCTGAACACAGGTGCAATTAGAATTATGATGGAATAATAATGTTGTAAGATCCTTCACTCTGCAGCAAACATACAGGAAGTACAGCAGACAGACACAGACGCTCACATGGAAAACTCAGTGTGGCATGTAGCAAAGTACATATACTCAAGTACTGTACTTAAGTACAAATCTGAGGTATTACTACTTGAGTATTTTCTTTCTCTGTCACTTTATACTTCTACTTTTCTATAATTCAGGGGGAAATATTCCACTTTTTACTCCACAATTATTACAGAGATGTATTATTTGACAGCTTTAGTTACTTTTATGCATACAAAACATTTGGAGAAGTTGTGAAATATTGTATATAATATATATTTTATGTTTATATTTTTTATGTAGATTAAACTACCCAACAGAGTATTTAAATACAACTGAAATAATTAGTCGATTGGCAACTTTTTTGAAACTTTAAGTCATTTTTCATGTTAAAACATTTGACGGTTCCAGTTTCACACGTGAGGATTTGTTGCTTTTCCTTTAAATTATTCTATTTTTTTGTCCTATGTTTTTCTGTATTATTTCTTTCTTCCTCTAAAACTAAAATGATGTGTGCCAACATCAGCGAGTACAAACCGACTTCAACCAATAATATCGCGACATCCACCTGTCAATCAATCTGCAGCTGTTAGCTGCGCAGAGCTAACAGTTCGCTAGCTAGCAACACCACGCTGCTGTCGGTAGTGTTTGTTAGGACACGCCCACTTTTCAACTATGGGGATCTGCTGTCCGTCTTTATATAATACACAGACAGTTCAGAGTCGTTCTGCAGAGGAGCCTTTTGTTTCCATGTGCCTTTAAAACCTGCACAGGTGTTTTCACTGACGGCCTGATGAGAGCTCTCCTCATGTGTGGCTCTGTACAGGCTGTGCACTTTTGTTTCACCTGTCAGAGTGAAACAACTTTTATTTTTTAGTAGCTGTGCAGCATGCAGTCGTGTTACAGCGTGCAGGCGGCAGATGAGGCGGCAGGTAGGACGTTTTATCTCTCAGCTGATTGTTAAACAAGCAGAGATGCTGTGGTAAAGTTTTTCTTTTGACCGTTGGCAGAGACAGTTCATTACCTTTTCCATTTGGATTCAGACATATTTATTAATCTCTAGCGTTCATTGTATTTGGTTTATTTGTGATAAAACTTTATTGTCAGTTTACACAGAAATTACAGCTCTTTAAGTGTAGTTTTGAGTATTTCTATCTTTGGTTTTTGTACATTTGCTTATACTGGTATTCTACAGTGTACATTATAGAGGGAAACTTTGCTCTGCTTGCTAATTTGCAGATCAAAATCATTTTAAATATAAAAGTAAGGGTTTCCGATTTATTGCGTGCCTGCGTGCGTGCATGCGTGCCATTATGGCAAAATGTGGTCCTGGAGACACAACCGTGCAAGGTGCAGTGACAAAAATACATAGATAACACATTTGGCTTGTGAGATGCGTCTCTGCCGCCGCCATCTTGGGACAGTGTCCACCTGTTCTGGCCACAGACTGTATGTAAAGACTCATAGAAAAAGCCAGACTTTTGTGCTGTTTTTTTGGGGCGTTCTAATGAAATAAATGCCAAAATGAAGCAACAGGGAATAATTTAACAGATGAGAAGTTGTTTTACATGATGTTACTGTTATGAATGTGTTGGATTTGATGTATCACAACAGGTAAAACTTCTGAACAGACATAAAGTTAAGTGACTGTCCTAATACTAAAGTGTATTTTTGTTCAACTAATATATCAGTAAGATGCTGAAAAGCTGTGTGTGTGTGTGTGTGTGTCTGTTATTCTGAAGTGCAGTTCATCAAATGTCCACTTGAGGCTCCTAAAGAGTCAATCCCCATTGACCACAATGTTAAAAATCCTGAACTTTACAGCAGAAATAAACATGTTTACAGCCTGGTACAAAAGACGGTTTTGGTCTCTATAGATAATTTCCCTGTTAATGATAACTGGGTTTTTATACAACTCACCTGTTATAATTATATTCAGGCTTAAAGCTTCTTACTGTTACTCTCTACACAAGATAAGTTATAAACCTGCATTTTCAATTTAACCAAGTATCAGGAGCCGCAGCTCCACTGTCCCAAGATGGCGGCCACGTTGACGTATCTCTCCAATGAACAGCAACGGCCAATGCAGAATCTACGTATATATAAATTTGTGTGGTCTGAGTACGGGCGGCAGAAGTGTGGGGGGGGTAGGAAGTAGGAAGTAAGAAAGAGACCATTGGCTCCCTAATTTACGCCCCTGGCCTGATTTGACGTCGCAGCTGGTGCAATCCAAATGCAAGATGTTGGAATTACTTCTTGAAATTAACTCCGGGATATCAGTACTTCTTCCTCAACCTGAACCCCAGTGAGTCCAGTTTGTATCCTGGTCATGGAGAGCAAAGACGAGGCAGCGCTGCCGTCTATCACTCGTTCCCACAGCCGGGGATCAAACCAGCAACCTTCTGAATACTAGACGGCCGCTCTGCCTCCGAGCCGTGCCCGGTACCGCTTAGTTGCGTGCGTAAAACCCGTATCAGTTTGGTGACCTACATGGAATAAATTGTATAAATTTCCAGCCAGTGATAGTCTGCCAGTCGTGACTAATTTCCCCTCTTATCTCCACGCCTGTAACCAGTAGAAGCTGGTGTGAAAGTCTCGGTGGTAAATGAATACTGAGAGTAGGAGTGGTGGTGGGGGGGGGGCGCTGAGGGTTCAGTGAAGTGACACCCCGATCTGCCTTTCACGCCGGGGGTCGTCGGAGAAAACACTAAGCTGCGAGTTATCCCCGCTAATACACAGGCACTGCCGCATCTGAATCACAACACCGATCACGTCGCTGACGCTAGGCTAAGGGCCAACTATTCAACAGCCGTGGCACCCAGAGGACACCGCAGGAATTCAGATCCATTACGCCCCCAGCCCCATCAAAGGGACTCTGGGATTCGGATGCCAAATCTGCTCCAGATGCTCGCTGTTGGATTTCACTAAGATGCACTGCAGGGCAAAGTGTCATAAGGGCCGATGTCTGCGATACGGGCAACAAAACCACCAGCGGTCCTCCTCATTCACACCGAGCTGATTTGTGCCGTAAACACAATGCGGAGCACAACAAAGCAGATGTAAACAATGGTGCACTCTGCTCATTTCTGGACAAATGAATACAAACAGATGAGGCAGAAGGTCCAAACATATGCACCTGCAGCAACTGGAGGGGAGCTGCAGGAGACATAATGGATGATGTGTCGCAACCTTGTTAACAAGGACTGATTGTGTTAGTTAATGCAAGATAAACTCAAACGCTCAGTCTGTGGTTTCGTGGTTACTCTTGATTTGCCTGGTTTTCCTTCAAACTGTAAAGCACTGATCAGTGACCGGCTGTACGGCCAACATCCGGCCCGCAGAGACCCGCAGGAACGCCGGTGATCTCTGCAGACGTTACTGTCTTTAAGAGGATCCAGTTTAAAGGTAGAGTGAAGATACTGGTGTCATGTGAAACTTCAAAGTGGTCCCTTGACCTTTGACATCAAGATATCTGAATGAAAATGGGTTCTATGGGTACCCACGAGTCTCATTACAGACATGCCACTTTATGATAACCCCATGCCGGTTTATTTTTAGAAAAACCTGTGTTATTCTCACCTATTCTAAAATGGTGTATTTGAATATTTCTGCATACTGGGCTCCATAAACAGTCTTGAATTACATAAATTGGGCATCACTGGAAAGATGAGACTCTTATGGATTCAATGAGCCCAATTGTGTTCATGTGTGATGATGTTAGTCTCCATAGCAACCAATTCTAGTGAGACCATTTTTTGAAACTTGACCTCTCTGTATAAAATGTTCCCACACCTTCTTAAACATCAAATTCAAGGATTTTTCAAGGACTTTCCAGTCCCAGTTTCCTCAAATTCAAAGACCCAACATGGCCCGACACCCATACAAATAAACTGATTTCTCAATTATGTTTTGAGGGAAACGTTTAGTTTTTTCTCCCCCAGATTACAGGGGCAGTTTTAAACACCTCGTTAACATTGAGAAATAACAGAAAACTACACACGTGTTTTTGTTTCGGCAACAAAACGACTTGTTTTCACCCAGGAGACCAAAAATCAACGTTGTTGTCCAACAAACTCAGTAATTAGATTTTGTTAGGTAACAAACGTACTTATTGTAACCACGATTTTTTCCTATTATGTTAAGAAACGTCAAAAGAACTTCTTGCACAAAATATATAAATTCAAGCACTTTCAAGGATTTCAAGGAGCCGTGAGCACCATGCAGATAACACGCCATGTCTCTCAGGGGACAGGTGTCCACAGGTGTCCCATGTTGTTGCAGAAGCAAATAGCTAAAGCAGTGTTTCCTTCAGGGACGTCTTTTCTATCAAAGTAAATAAAGAATGAGTGAATAAAACCGGAGATATTCTTGCTTTTAATTATGTGAACGCACGGCGCTGCCTCGTGTATCCTGCGTCTGTTTAGTCCGTTCGTTGTGTACGTACTCAGAAATAAACACGCCATGATGTCTACATGAACGAGTGGTTAAACAGCAAGTATATCTACAGCTTTAGTAACATATTTTATGGATATTTCATATTATAATCAATGCAGAACAATAACTGATAAACTGAACAATTTACACAAACAGTGAAAACAATAACTGCAGGAAGTTTGTGTAAAACGAGCAGATTATTTCCTGTGAATATTACATCACAGATGAGTTTTCATGTTATTTTTAGGAACTTTTAATACAATTCTCTGTATTACGGTTTGTTTGTTTTTTAACTTAAAAATGTTTATATCTTGAATAATAATCCAAACATTAAAAATATCAATTTAATTTAGTTTTCTTCACAGAAATGAATGAAATACTGAGACTTTATATATTTTTTAAAACCCCTTAAAATCCAGAAGGCCTCGCGACCCCCCGTGAAGCCTTGGCGACCTCTAGTGGGGGTCGGGACCCCCAGGTTGGGAACCACTGAGCTAAAAGCATATGTTAACAGATCCTGATCCCCGTCCTGGATGTGGTCTACCTGGTAGCTGAAAGTCTGGCTGGACAGACCAAACTCTCCTCCGCTCACTTTCACAGACACGTGTCCGTCCTTCTCTCCTCCGCTGGCTTTGGTCCTGCACACGATCCTGCAGCACACGCATCACACGTCAACACACGTTAATAACATCACACACACACCCAGGCAATGTTTCATCAAGCTGATAAATGTGTCGTAGTCTGGGACGATGTTTCACCTCACCATTATCCTGATTCACTGTATTATCCCGATAATCAAGGAAATATGTTTAAAACTCTTAAAACTGCATTAAAACACTGGAATCACTTTACTTTACACTTCGATTTGTTGAGACTTTTTCTCAAAACAATACGACTTATTTCTCAAAACTTTGTTCAAAAAATTGTTTTTTCCTGAGTTTTTTCTTGAAACATTACAATTTTTTCTCATAAAATAGTTTTTTCCTCTAAACATTAAGTTTTTTCTGAAAACATTACAACTTTTTCTCATAAAATTGTGAGTGTTTTCTTGAAACATTAAGACTTTTTTTCTCATAAAATTATAAATTTTTCTGTAAACATTACGACTTTTTCCTTGAAACATTGTGACTTTTTCTCATAAAATTGTGATTTTTTTCTTGAAACATGACGGCCTTTTTCTCAAAACATTACAGATTTTTCTCAAAACATTACTATTTTTAAGAAACAAATATTAGTATTGCATCACAGATAGCACACTGTAGTAAACTGCAGTGAATCTGTGAGGATATTCATGATATTATCCTGATAATGGAAATTCACCACAACTTTTTTTTTTATCTCGATCTGGGATGAAATCGATTATTGTCCCCTCCCTTTTGTAATCTTTGACTTTTGAGAAATCTGCTCAGTCCACAAAGGACTGAATCCCGTCGTGTTAGAAACGGCGAGGCGGCAGAGCGGCGGGGCGTCAGTACCTGGAGGAGACCTCGTAGAGGCCGGGGGCCACGGTGCAGGGAATCCCGGCCACGGACACGGAGCGCAGGATGTCTTCTGCCTTCTGGCCCAGGTTGGAGCCGGAGATGGTCACCATGGTGCCGCCTTCCAGCAGGCCGGAGAGAGGCTCGATCTGAGGGGGGCCACCAAGACCTTCATTTCAACAGAGTCTGGATGCACGGAGCTTCTCACCACAGAGAGAAACTCAACTCTTAAATATCACCGTCAAACTCTGCACACAATGCGTTACATTAACGCAATCTAATCTTATTTTTATTCCTCACTTGTACATATTTGTACTTTCCTCTTGTTTTTCTTTGGTTCTATTTTTGTTTTGTGTATATTTTGTTTGTGTTGTTTCTTGTTGTGCACCGTGACATC
>JAOVVB010210495.1:0-10721 GCA_028570985.1 Heterobranchus longifilis
AAAGCAACGTTACAAAGTGCTGCACAACAAGATGAAAAACAATGAAACAATAATAAAAGACAATATAGATAAATAAAGTCAGAATAAAATATGTTTCACATGGAGATAAAAGCTTTTCTAAAAAAGAATGTTTTAAAGCAGATTTAAAAGCAATGACAGATTTAGCTGATCTAATCTCAGCAGGTAGGTCATTCCAAAGTTCAGGGGCCTGCGCTGTAAAAGCCTGATAACCCTGTCTGCCAATCTTAGGGTGCACATCGCAGGCTCATAAGGGGTTAAGAGATTTTTAAGATAAGGAGGGGCCTGGTCATTTAAAGTCTTGACTGTCAGCAGTAAAAAAAAAAAAAAAAAAATCAATCCAAAAATGAACGGGAAGCCAGTGCAGGGAAGCCAGAACTGGAGTAATGTGATCTTGTTTTTTTGAATTGGTAATTATTCTAGCAGCAGCATTCTGGACTAATTGAAGGCGATTGAACGAAGCCTGGGTTATACCTGTGTGTACAGAGCATTACAATAATCAAGACAAAAAAAATAAAAGGCCGACCCTGTGTAGATCCTCAGAGGATAAGAAGGATCTGATTTTGGAACTTAATTTAAGTTGAAAGAAACAGCCATAGTCAAATAAAAAAACCCACATTTCTAGCAGTTAGCTTAATACTCTGTGATAGGGCTCCCAGATTGCAAACTATCTGACTGGCAGAATTGGGCGTGGCAAACAAGATGATTTCTGTTTTGTCATCACTAAGTTTATTATGTCTCTCTTCATTCTTTGTTTCTTTCTCTAGCTGCTGAGCTTCAGCCCAAAGAAACCCTCCTTCACCTCGCAGTGCGTTTGGGTTTGGTCCATCTCTCCCGCTTCTTAATCCACCAACCGAGAGGTCAAAGAGCGTTGACCTTACCCAATCAGGAGGGAGACACACCCCTCCAGTTGGCTCAGAAGGACGGACAGCATGCCATGTTCACAGTGCTGGCAGCGTAAGGCTATGCTTTCATCTGTTGTCTTATTTTTGACACATGATAGCTAATGAAGACTTCTAATGAGGCTGATTCATAGAGGTTCTATGCGCTCTGTTAACCTCACTTCCTATAAACTTTCTGTCTCCTCATCAGTCCTCCAGGTCCTGTAGTCGGCCCCATTCCAGGTGTGTGGTGTGTGTGGTCCGACAGCTCCTGCATGCTGAGGTTTTGTCCCGGGACGGACTCCCTGACTCTGACTGTGCGGCAGACACCCGGCAGCTGCCCTCAGGAGGGTATCGCAGTCCTCCGGGACAGACTGGGAGACCACAGCATCCTCAAACTGGTGAGAGCAAACCAGCGGGAACACCTTTATTTAAAGTCCTTATTGTAATCTACTGTATACTATTGGGAAGAAATGGCTGATAAATATTCCCATGCGTCTCTGTGCATGATGTAATGTGTCGTTGCTGTCGAGATAAGGCCATTTGCACAGGTTTTGTTCGGGTTTGTGTAAACAAAAAGACCTCGACTCCCACACCCTTTAATTTGCAATCAGACATTTTGATAAGAGTTGAGCAAGTAACAGTAAACAAAACACTGCAGCTATTGCAGCTCGTAAATCAGAGGGCATGAAGGAGTGACATTAAAAGGCCAGACAATATGCTGGCTTTTGCAGTTTTACTGCTTTTGTTTTAGTCAGCAAATACGGCAGCATCAAAATGAAAATATATGGGTTATCTGCTCAGGCTGTAGATATAAACTAATCTTTTACCATATCATAAGCAGACATAATCCATTAATTTGTCAAATACAATCAATGTGCCATGTGGTGAGTTAGCTAGTAAATTAATTTCAGGAAAGGTACTTTGAACATGCAAGCCAACAATATGGGCTGTGTGCAAAAGTGAACAACTCATTTATAAAAGAAATGTTTTACAAGATTGAATGGAGATAGATTAAAACTCCTCAATAAGCATTAGCATGCACAATCAAGCTACATCCAACATGGTACAACAGCTAGCAGGCTTATAAACTGTGTACTTTGCTTTAGACTACTATCTGCTGGTTAACTTAAATATCACAGAAAATATATTCACCCAAGCAATATAATCAAAAGTTACATGACAGTGCAGTAGTGTTGGCTAGTGTAGAGCTTGGCAACCCATGTCACGGCGCAGTGCATTATGGGAATGCGTTGCATGTCCTTTTTCCATCATTAATCAATGTTTAATTCATGAAGTTAAGACTTGTTAAATCAGGTTTTTACGTCTTCTGGATGCAGTCTGATGAAGGATATGATGCAAGTATATGTGACTTATATGTACATCACATTTATAAGCAGATATGTGTGTGAAACATACACACAATGTGTGTGTGCGAGCATTAGCTGTCTGTTTTGTGAACTTTGGTCTGGCTCGCCTAATTTACACTCTCTACTCAAACGGATGTGAAAGAATTACATGTGAAGTTCAGAATTTATATTTTAGTCCAGCACAATGGCGGTAATACAACATTTATGGATGCTGACGGCCGTAAAACAACAGAAAGATGTTATAAACGATCTTTGATGTGACGTCTGTGAACATGTTCACACGTGCGTGTTAGAAACAAGTTTTTCGGATCATGGCCCCTCACTCCCATCAGCCACCACGGCACATTGCCAAGCTCTGTTTAATGGGATGCTGGCCAGTGATCTGTATGTGCTGCTGAATGCAGTGCATGGTGACAATTCAATTAAATGGGCAGACTTTTAACCAAAACATGCCATAAGATCTATTATTGCTTTTAATTTACTGGAAAGTTCCCGACCCTTTGCGATCCTAAGCATGATCATATAACTGTATAACATGACAATCTTTTGCTTTTTGCTGTTATTTGGTGATTTCTTTGTATAATTTACAGTGCGAATGTGTTAACATCAGATCTGTTTTTGTTCCAGATCAATGTACTCAAAGCTGATAGTGAGGCAGACAAAGAGGAGTTCCTTCCTCGTGATGAAGGTAAGGCGACTTATTAAATGAAACACTGTGCTGTATGAAGTATTGAATTCCTGTTTACAGTGGCCATTCATTACCTCCAGACTTATCTGATCATGAGGTTTGGTCATCAGTGACTCAGAGATGCTTTTTACTGTGATCCACCTGCATGAGAAAGTAGTATCAAGAATTTCTGAAAAAAAAGAAAAAAAAGAAATACAAGTAATCAAGTGTCGGTGTACCCATGATACTCCAAAATGTCAGCTGTCACATGGATGTACCAGCTGTGTAACATGAGCTCCGAAAAACAAACGTCACACGCGCACGCTCGCACACGCACACACACACACACACACACACACACACACACAGAGTGACAGAGGATCGCAGATGTAGGTGTGTCTAGTGTTGAAATTATTAGCCGATTAGTTGAATGACAGAAAACTAATTACAGCGAAGCTGGTATTGTATTCACTTTGTGAATGTGTGTGTTTGTCATCACGGAAAAATGTGGTCCTGGAGACAGCTACTGTAGCAGGAACTACCACAGAGTTGGTACTGAGCCAGGTGTTTTCCAGGTGTTTATATTTCAGATTTTGTCACCGTGATAGCGTCACAACTGTACAAGACACAGTCACGAAACGTTACAGGTGTGTAGCTGAGATCAAAATGAAGATGGGTGTGGTCCGAGCAAGGGCACCAGAAGTAGGGGGGTAGAAAGTAGGAATCACTTTGTGCCCCTGGCCCGATTGGGCGTCGCGGCTGGTGTGATCCCATCGCAAGATGGTATCTAGTTTTAAAAGATAATTTTTTGGGTCATTTTGCCTTTATGATAGTACAGCTTGAAGATTGACAAGAAAGGGAGAGAGAGGGGACGACACGCAGCAAAGAACCACAGGTCTGACTCGAACCTGGGCCGCTGCAGGACTCCGCCTACATGTGCTCCTCCCGTTTTATTTGTATTTTGGACTATTTATTTTTGGGCTCTGGGAAATTTTGATTGTTTTATTTTTTTTTTTACTCTTTTCTTACGTTATGGAGGCCAAATGGCTATTTGAATAACAATCAACAGATTACTCAATAATAAGAATAATCATTAGTTGCAGGCCTAGTATTGCCATCACAGTAGTCTCTGCATGCACAAACAGCTCTTATTTGCTGTCTGTCTCTCTCTCTGGCTGTCAGTCATGTGCAGCGGTGGAAAACGAACTGCCACAGACTCATTGAGCAAACATTTGTATGGTCAAGACATCCATCACTTACAACCTAAAGAGACTAAGAAAACACTTCCAACAGACACCATAAAAGGCACACTCTCCTTTACACATTTGTTTGTTCTTCCTCAGAGTGTTCAGAGAAAACTTAGGGAGCAGATTGTTTTTTTTTCCTTTGGTGACATGCTTAGGCTGGCATGCAACCACACACAGAGGGAGACCCTTGCAGATCTTCCATGTAGCCTCTACCTCTTTTATTTTTTTGTCTGTCTCACACACACATTGGATAGCTCTTGCTTAACGTGTGGCCACTGTTTTTGGTAACCATAGCGATGGCAGATGGCAGTATCGACTCATAAAGTGAAGCAGGACGTGTACCTCAGTATTGACCTTAACCCTGTTCTGACTTCAGCAGTCGTCCATTAATCCTCTCGAAATAACAGCCTCACGGTAGGGAGTATGTGCTCTTCCTCTGGACCTGCTGCTTCGCACGAGCACAACATCTCATTGGCCAGTTTTCCATTCCTGGAAACATCCAGAGGACCTGATGTCGTGCCGACCGCACGACTCTTCTTGGGAGGAGAAGTGTTAGTGTGTCATGCATCAACTTCTGGTTAAATATTTTTATTTTGCACAGGCGTAAGCAAGGAGCTCCGAGTGGGAGAGCACGCGCTGGTGGACAATGTGAGTATCTGTACAGATGTATATGCGAGTGTGCTGTGAATGTTTAGAGATTTGCCTCCTAAGTTCATTGCTGGTTCTTGGCTGCAACTGTGATTGTGTTGCTTTCAAGTAAACACATTTTCCTAAGAGACTTCCTCTGCGTGTTTTCTTGTTTAAAGGTTCTTGAAGAACAGCTTGTTCTTTCTTTGGATGATGACAACGATGAAGAAGAGTACCCATCCTCGTTATCTGGTAATTTTTCTTCTCTTCTCTTCTTTTTTCTTCTTTTTTCTTCTCTTCTCTTCTCTGCTCTGTTCTGCTCTTCTTTTTCTGCTCTTCTCTTCTCTGCTCTGTTCTGCTCTTCTTTTTTCTGCTCTTCTCCTCTTTTCTCTTCTCTTCTCTTCTCAATTCAATGCAATTCATTTCAATATGCTTTATTGGCAGTGTAGAGTGTAGCAAAGAAAGGATGCACCGATTGTGAAATACTGGGCTGATACCGATGTTTAAAATAACAATTTGACCGATAGCCGATGCCGATGTTTTTATGTTGTAGTTTATTTTGTTTTTGTTATTTATTTCCCCCTTTTTGCCGGGGAAACAAAGAAATCTTCATTATTAGAAAAATAATTGAACTGTTTTGAAGTCATCCAACATTTCATTGCATTATCATTGAATGAGCACAAATTCAATCATACAATCAACTTTTAATATATATGCTTCAAAAGCGTTTTTAAACTTTTAACACAACATTTAGCCAGCGCAAAATTCATGCAACACAACAGATAAATATCAGCCACTGCCATAGGTGAATGTCATCTTATTTGCCGATATGCTGGTTGCAGTCGTCAAGGTGAATATTGGCCGATACCGATGTTCGGCCGATATAGTAAGTGTGATGTAATAATGAGATTAAAAGAAAAAGAAAAAATCAAGAAAATAGCAGAAAATAATGATCACTTGCTCTGTGTGTGTGTTTGTGTGTGTGTGTGTTTGTGAAAGACTGTGTGTGTGTGTGTTATGTAAAGTTGTTGGCTAGCATGTGTGTGTGTGTGTGTGTGTGTGTGTGTTGATGTTCTGTTCTCTTCTCTTTCAATTTACCTACCTCAAGGATTTAAGATAAATGAATGATTTCATTGGCAGACACAATAGCAACTCATCCAAACCAAAATACTGTTTCCAT
Organism: Heterobranchus longifilis; assembly: GCA_028570985.1. NCBI lineage: Eukaryota > Metazoa > Chordata > Actinopteri > Siluriformes > Clariidae > Heterobranchus > Heterobranchus longifilis. Next base: position 5,991 of record JAOVVB010210495.1, read on the forward strand.
TTTAATATTATGGCAATAATACTCTGGCATCTGGTTTCAATTCCTGAATAGTTAGTTCAATCCAGAAGACCTGATGTTGTGCTACTACTTCTCTTCCTGGGAGGAGGGTGTTTTAGTATGTCATGCATTAACCTTTGGTTAAATATTTTGCACATGCATTAGCAAGGTTAGCTCCACGTGGCATTCATAAAACACACAACAACATATTTGTGGCTGTACTGAACAGCAGGGTGTGGGAACAACGCACAATGAGCTGGTTGAGAAGCCCTGACTGGATGTCTTTCTCTCCCGGTGCAGAGCTCTGTTTTGAATCCCATCATAGGAAATCAATACACTAACTGCTTCACAGACACAGACAGAGATTCACTTCTGTCTGAGGTTGATGATGAGCTGTTTTCTTTGATTAAATGGAAGTATTATCCTCCTGGAGTCTGGCTGCAGACGGTGCAGGTCGGGTCTTTACCCGCTGGCTTCCACAATGACTCAGTCTGGGAGTGCAGGAATCTGCCCCGTCACTGGGACAAAGGCAGGAATGGGGTCAGGCGTGTCCCACTCAAACTCTTGTCTGAGCCGGGAGATGACCCCCCTCTCTGGCCTGTCGCCGTGCCATCCCCTCCCCCGACCCCCCTGGATCGGACAGTGGCGCTCTGTACTTGAATCGAGAGGGGGAATGTTAACAAGCTCAAATGTCGTAGGTTTACAAAAGCTGACATTTTAGGTGAGCCACATGCATTAACCCTGAGTTCTCTTTAAACACACATGTGCACACACAAGATTGTATACGCTCAGCTAGCGCAAACACTCGCCGGCTTGTAAAAAAAACTTTGAGGAGGATGCTCAGATGTTTCAGGTGTTGCCACGGTTACTGTGCGTGAATGGCAATTTCCTGTGTGTTGTTGTGGAAGAATGAAGAGTTTGTTGTAAATTCTAGAGAGACTCTGGTGCTGCAGAATGGAGCCATAAACCTTGTGACCATAAACTGTAAGTGTGTGTATAGGGATGGGAATTGATAACCAATGCCATTATCGATTCTGTTTATTTGTTCTATTCTTTATCGATTCCCTTATTGATTTCTTTTAATTTCATGCAGTTATTTGATAGTGATAGTGGAGAGAAATGTTGGGGAAAGAGAGTAGGGGAATGACATGCCGAGACACGAAAATAAAACATTCATTCATTCATTCATTCATTCATTCCTTCATTCATTCATTCATTCATTCATTCATTCATTCATTCATTCATTCGACATGCACCAAATGGTCCTGCCAGCTGGGAATCAAACTGGGGACTTGCAGCTCAGGGCATTTGTGCCCATGTGATAAGCACCCTAATCACTCAGCTGTTGGGTCGCCACCCCTTATTGATTTCTGATCAATTTTCGGTGGGAAAAAAAAGGCTAGGCCAACACAGGTTTTCAGTGTCAACGGCACACCATTGTTTTATTATCTGACTCTGAACACAGTGTAGAAAAAGGCACTAATGTTATAACAGGATATTTACCCTCTGTAACAAACTTGCTGCTCAGCATTCCTGGATTTTAAGCCCATCTTGTGTAGAAAGACTTTTCCGCATATTGCTGGTGTTGAAACGATCGTTTTACAGCAGCACTCCTTCATGAAGTGAAGCTACAGTGATCGTTTCTACCTCTCTGTCGTGACTCCTTCTTGTTGCAAGTTTCCAGCAGCGTTGACGCATGAGTTTGAAGTCATTGTTCTGCAATGTGCAACATGTCGGTATGAATAAAAGTAACTGATAAGCTCGGAGGCATACGATTCCGATGGAATGAACCATTTGGAACCGGTTCTCGATTCCCATCCCTGAGTGTGTGTATGATGATGTGAGGTAAAGTGATGAGTGACACATGGGCATTGATCCCAATGTCCCCCCCCTTAAGCAGGACTGCAGATTATTCTGTATTTCTCAAGTCTTCAAACTCCCTGTTGAGCTGAATATCGTTGTTGTGATAATAACAGCGCCTCAAGGTCGCTGTGCTACAAAGTTGTCATCCAGAGTTATTGTTTTTTTTTTTTCCAGATCTGTCGAAACGATCGTGAGGGTTTCTCAGGTTTCACTGACATAACACTCAGCAGTGTGAGTTATTGTTGGAGCTAGCCGGTGTGACAATTAGTCTACCAGCTGAGACGGGTGCTCCTTCAATCTGTCACCATGCTTTAAATTAAACACAGAGGAGATTTTTGTGTCTGCGTGTAAAGCTGCGGACACACTGACAGTTTGGTTTGAGCAAATAGGCAGACAGAGACATATAGAGAAAATAAGATCAACACAATGAATGTGTATAAGAAGTCTGCCTTGTATGTTTGAGCTCCGTGCTTCGCTGTGTGAGAGCAGCAGAGAGGAAATGCCTCTGTGATGCCCAGGATTTCCCTTACATTAGTGCAGACACAGCCGCTCCAGACATCAAAGTCTGGTGGAAAGTGCTCAGAGAGCTATAAAAATGGCTTCTCATCAAGAGAGGTAATTTTCCACATTGTTATCGTAGAAATATCATCCACCACTCGTGTCTGCAGTGGTACATATAACTGTACATGTACTGTACACATCTACGTTACTCAGACTCTGTACTTAAGTAAATATTTGAGGTGCTTTGACTTTATTTAATGCAACTTTGTACAAATACTGTACTTTGTAACTGCACTGTATACATTTAAAAGTAGATAATTACGTGTTACTTGTACTTTCTATGCAAAGCATGTAGTTGTTTATGATCCAGCAGTAATTACAGGAGTTAAAATTAGCTCCACCTCGATCAGCTGCACCATTCTGGTGTTTACATGTTAATGCACAAGTAATAATAATTAAGTTGTAATACATATAATTAAAAAATACTTCTTCAATTAGGGGTGTCACAGTTTCAATTCTAAATCGATAATCGATTGAAATAAGCTTTCAATTTCAATTATTGAAATCAAAAGCAGGACCAGCGATTTAAATAAATTATTTAAATGTTATCATATGGCCTTAGTGTGGTACATTCTCCCCCAGAAATATCACACTTGACACCATGTAGCCTTTCTTTTTAAAGAAGAATTTGCAAATAAAACTAACAATCTATCAAGTCTTTATTCATAAAGATCAACAGTCTAACAATGGCATAGCTGTCAGTTGTGAAAAAAAAAGGTTTAAATTGAAAATTGAATCGAATTGTGACCTTAAAATAGAAAAGTCTAATCGAATCATGGATTTGGAGAATCGTGACGCCCCTAATTGTTACTAGTTACTTTACAGATTAAGCTTTTACATAGAAAACATGTAATCATCGATGCATGTGAGGCTGATGGGAATGTCATTGTTTTTTGCAGGTATTTGGTCATAAACCAATAAGTATTGGACAAATTATAACTTTGACCTGATGATGGGAGAACTGTATGCAGTGTGGCTAAAAATATAGATTCTGGACAGACGACTTTAAACACTGACTTTAAAAAGTTAAAACCCAGGTGTTAAAATCATGGTCTTTTGATTCTATTTATGAATATCACAGAGAGAGTGGACATGGATTTTGTTACACAGATGTGGTAAATAAAAGAGAGCGTGACTCAAGTCAATAATCCACTTTTTTTCCTCCCAGAAAACAGACAGCCTGCCCGTAAGGTTGATATGTGAAGGTTTCTATGAAAACAAACCTTTAAAGGTCAAACAGGGAGTAGGTATGCAGTGTCTCATCACATTTTCCTTTCTTTACTCTAAGCCTTGACATTTAAGAGATGAAAGATCAATAAATTATGGCACAATGATCCCAAATCATTAGAATGAAGCAGAACAGAAGGTGTACTGAAGAAAATATGACATGATATTATGACATGTGTTTTTGTTGTCTGCTTAACTCACATTTAACTGATGTTTGGATGAATACTGGTAATGAAAAGTAGTTTCTCACCTTGTTCTGTGACAGTAAATCATCCAGCGGGATAAAAAACAAATTCCTAGTAGACGTCTGCATCTTGTGCAGTGCAGCACTGCGGAGCAGTTGATCTTAACTGGGAAAAGGGAGTGGAGACAAAGAAAAGTAGTCTGTTTGAATGATTATAAACTTGACTGAAGATTGTACTGTGTGTTTATCGCAGTAAATGGACTTCCCATGCAGTGCAGTGGAGTCCAGAGCCAGTTCTCCCAGCGTGCTACAGACCCTCTGCTGTCCATGATCACCAGCAGCCATCAGACCATCACGCATCATACACAGGTCATACATCACCCTTCATCTTTGCTCTTTCGCTACTTTTTAACCTTTGCTACAGAACTCTGGTCTGCATATTCTGTTTTTTTTTTGCTTATTACATTGTGATTCTTGGAGTATCTTCAAATGCTTCATATCTTTACAATCTGTACAATCTACTCTCAAAGGTTCTGTAAGTCAATAAACCATAATGATTGATAAAAGTATTGAACTTGTGTCAGAAATTTTAAAAATACAAAAATCTTTCATCACATTTTACTAAATAAACACACAAAATACCATATTGGACCATATTATTATCTAATAAATATATATAGAATATAATAGTGATATGTATATGTATGTGTATATATATATGTATATGTATTGGATTATTTTGTTATGGATTACTATTTATTTATTTATTCAGTTTACTTTGGAGTTATATAATATAATTTGTTTGTAAGCAAAAAAGGAAGTCAATTGTTGACTACATATATCTTTTTAAGTTACTAGTGTAGAAGGGGTAGGAGTATATAAGTTTTGTACTTCTCCCT
>JAOVVB010210505.1:0-10721 GCA_028570985.1 Heterobranchus longifilis
AATGGGCATAAATCTCACCACAGAAGAAACCTGCATGTGAATTGACTGTCTCTGGTAAAGAATTATACAACAGGTTTAGGGGCCATCCTGGTTTTTACAGCATAGAGAGAGGGAAGCAGTCTCTGCCCGAAGCCCGTTTTCTAGAGAAAATGATGAAAGAGGAAGTGAGGTTTGGGGAAAAATGCACATCAGGAAAGGCTTTTGGGGTTTTGGGCAGGGCCATTTGTCCAAAGAATGCTACTGAAACTTTCATTTTTTAACATCTCAATCTGACAGTGACTTTCTTTCTCACATCTTTTTCTGATCAAAACATTATTGAATAATAATAATGTTAATGATGTTCTCATCCCAATTTTTATGAAAGTTTACAGAAGTAAAGGAAGGAGTTTAGCAGCCATGTCAAGCCAAGAAACTTCCAGCTTCCCCAAGCTGATAAAACAGTGGAAACCAGCACTGTTCATTGGTTAATTGGCCAGTTGGGTCCAGACACAAACATGGTATAACAGAGAGAAGGTAGAAGTCACTTAACAAACTGCAGAGGAAAAAATACACAGAAATTTCAACCCAATCGCCACAATAAATGTTGGCATTGTACGTTTCTTTAAACCATGCACAGATATGTTACATTACATTGTATGTTTCATATGTAGGGGATATACACGACAACATCATATCAACATGAGCTCATGGTAAAGCGTTAAAATAGCACTTTTTTTCCCAAAATCTTTATTGACAGTCACTTTTGTGTGCCAAACTGTGATGCTTCACTGCAGTCGCAGTTTTGTGAATTAAAACAATATTTAGGCAGCAAAACTGGGTATAGTATAGGAAAAGCATAGTGGTATGGGTTAAAATAAAGCCTGTTGTTATGCAAATTACATAAGTTACGTCATCAACGTAAATGACAAAAAACTGTTGTTAAAAAACACCTGGTGTTGTTGGTCTTGAACAGTGGTCTGCTGCTGTCTATCTCGCCCAGGTTACACTCAGCTCATATACATGTGATCACTTTACAAACGCTGATATACAGTATTAACAGTATAAATGTTACATATCCGTGGTTTGCAGAAACATACAATAACGACCTTTTGCTCTGGCCACTTGGCTGTAAATGTCTTTATTTTTCTTATCGGTTATATTACGTTTTATATATGAAGATGGTGGCTTTTATGACTGAGCCATCTATCGCATCCATCTTTACCCAAGTTTCCTTCAGCAAGACTCTGAGGCACTTGATGTTTCAGGGATGCTGTCTATGTAAATTGTATGTTGTGTATGGACTGTGTTGGCAATTAAATGCTCTGAAAAGGCTGAAGAAAAGGAACACAGTGGGATATAGAAGCAGCTTACCAAAGGTCATTGTGTTAAAAGGATACCTGTTGTTTACTCATACTCTCATACCGCTCCGCTGCCTGCTCTGAGAAGCAGAGCTTCTTAACGTAAACCTGGGAGACAGCAGCTGATGGATGTAAGAGAGCCCTTTACTCCGGTCTGGAACCCATGACTATTTTAGGTCATCAGCATGGTTCTCCCAACATGTACTTATCCACTGTGAAGCCTCTGATTTAATCAGAATATTAAAGAGTCGTTAGAGATGACTTCTGGGTTTTCATAACGCAGAACATGGCTGTATCGTCTACAGTATGTGCTGTGATTCCACAGAGTTAAGAAGCAACTGTAATATTGCTCTAAATCAGTCTTTTCCAACCTTTTCCCTTAAGGGACCCCTTTTCTATCATTGAGTATACTGATGACCTCTGACTAAATAACATATTTTATGGATATTTCATATTATATTTAATATAGCACAGAACAAATGATAAACTGTACAATTAACTCAAATAGTGAACGCAATAACTGCAGGAAATTTGTGTAAAATGAGCGGATTTTGAATATTGCATCAAAGATTAGTTTTCAGGAACTTTTAATACAAATCTTTTTATTTGTAATAATCATACATACTTAATAGGCTTCCTTTTTGACAAATTCAGTGTTTTCTTCTCCCTGGTGCTTGGCCATTGTTCTATTAGTTATTTGGTTATTTTAACTGCATACTTTATATATTTATACATATACCCCTCGAAAACGAGATGGTTCATCTCAAGGGACTATCCGTTAATATAAACTTTGAACATATATATATAATTTTTTTAATTTTTTTATTATTATTATTTTTTTTTTTATAATACACCCATATGGCTGTCGCCATCTTGTTTTTTTTGGAGCCAGAAGTGACCATATTTGGACAAGAGGGCGGAGCTGAGGAGGAGCGCTAAAACAGTGTTGTTTCAATGGCGCTGCGCTATAAGCTAACTGCTTAAGAGGGAAACTTTGCCAATTTTAAACTGTCTGACGTGTGTTATCCAGCAGACTTTTGCCAGCAGGTGAGCGGTGAGCTCCGGGCTCTAGCGCTGTTCATCTGAATGTACTGCCCGCGCTGCAGCGACAGAGCCGGTTAAAAATCAGCAAAGTTTCCCTTAAGTTACCAGCTAATGCTAGGGGGGATAGGTGATGATAAACATCAACCTCAGAAATAATACTAGTGGGTTCCAAAACCTCAATTCTGTGACCACCTGGTCATCCGGTGAAAGTGATTGGCTAACATGTTTTAATGATTGATTTGACTTCTGTGGGCCGTTAGCCCCCAGGTCCCTCACAAAAATTCTGGGATTTTTTGCCAGAGGGCCAAATCCAAGATGGCTGCTGGCACCACCTTGAAAAATGAACTTTTGATCCAGAGCACCGAGAATCTTTTTCATGTAAGTCGACAATGACAATTCCGATTATGACATCATTTTGACCCAGAAATCCAAGATGGCTGCCATCCAGTACAGTGAAAACATCACGTTTGAACTGGAACAGATTTTTCAGTAAAAAGTGTCTATAAAAGACACTGTCTAAATTATGTTTTACTTTTTAAACTATATTTGATCATTTATTCTAGTAGATCATGACATTACCTTTCAACTGATGTATAATACACCAAGGCTTAAACAAATATAACTTATTTTGAAGGTATAGGCATTTAGTGAAAAATATGGGAAGACATGTATTATACATATGTCTGTGTCTCTTTGTGTGTGTCTCCCTTTTTTAAAGGCAAAGGGCGCAGCACTCTTTCCACTGTTAACCTTTACAGTGACTTTTAGATTCTCGAAGCTCGTCCTACTTAACATTGTGGCCTGCACAAAAGAGAATCGTTAACCTTGGCTAACAGGCACGTTGAAATTTGAATAAATACTGAGTAATGTGCTCTGTCCTTCATGCATAAATAGAATAGACTACAAGGGAAACATAGGGGAGATAATCAGTGTCGAGCATCTGTGAGTTTCAGACCTGAGCTGCCAGTTCATTGAATTCATAAAGATGATCTGTAATGACTGCACTGCCAAAAAATAATGAGTTAGGTAAATTATTTCATCTTGCATTTTTCAGGCTTGTCGCGCAGCTTCCAAGTGAAATAAATCCGACTGATCTTCCTGTGCTGCCAGATCATCTCTCTCGTTTCATTATCGAGTCAGATTATCAAGTGACATGAAATGAGATGAAAACAAAACTGCAGGTAAATTAACAGCCAACACTGGACGTATATTCTGAATGAAAGAAGGAAAAAAAAACGTAAGCAGTATGACAAGAAGAGGACGAACAAAATCTTGGATTTCTGTGTTAGATGTTACATTCGACCTACGACTGATTTATTTTGTGATTATATCTACCAGGCATTTTATTACAGGAAAACAGTAGTGATGTCCAAATGAAGCTTCATGAAGCATCAGTTGTATTTGTTGACCCCACTAGATGGCGCTCAGTAGGCAATTCAGTGTGTTTCAACTCTTTGTTAAACAGAGAGCGCCATCTAGTGGGCTCAGAAAATAAAGAAAATTCTTAATGAAGCTTCATTTGGCCTTCACTCGGCTGGTCTCTTTCCCTTTTCGTAACAGTTACTATGAAAAGTAATCCACTGTAATTCATACATAACCCACGAAATTGTGAGACATGAGGCCCAGGTTGTTACGTGCCAAAATTATGATTTATTTGTAGACGGCGCCCTCCAGTGGCCGCCGTCAGAATAGCCTCATCAAACCAGTATGCAGCCAGTGTTGTTTAAACACAGAAGTGAGGCGTCGTGGTTTAAAAGACACAAAGACACGCTCAGGGTTTGCATCCCGTTTGAAAATAAAAGTCAACATTCTTTTTAAACCCGTCCAACGTTACGTCCTACGTCACAACGTAACTGCGTCAAGTATTTATTGTTGTGTTTTTATAACACGGAAGTAGGGATTTTAATGCAATCCCAGTGTCTTTTAACCATACCAAGTCGTTTTGTTGCCTAAACATACCAAATTAGTCCCGTTTCACAACTTTAATGACTGCAGAAAACACAACGGAGGGTGGAACACGCATGTGTTTAAATGCGTGTGTTAATGTGTCCGGGAGGGAGGGGCGATGCTTGGGTTTTATTTCATTACATTCATTTACATTGTTTTAGTTATTTTAATTTAGATATTTTTGCAACATTCCTCACTCTGACCCTGTAATGTTTCTGTTTATTAGTATATATTATTTCCTGTTTTATTTTGAAGGTCCAACCTCTCGTCGTTTCCTGCCTCCTCTCCTGCCCTCAGTACTCACCTGCTTCTGATTTTGGCCACTCCTGAGTTTCCCGTGTTGCTCTGGCAGATTGTCTTTGTTACACCCAGTGCATTCATCGCTTTCCACCAATTCCCTCTTGCTTGATTCTTTGGTGTTTTGGACTCTTTGCCTCTTCCCAGGTTTTTGGATTTTCCCTGCTCCTCTCCTGGTACTGTTGCATTGTTTGGACTCTTTGTGTGTGACCTTCTGCTCACAAGTAAAGCTTTGTGGAAATTCCACCTTGGCTACATCCACGCTGCAGGCAAAAGTGGCCCAGATCTGATTTCTTTTGCTCATGACTCAGGTCTGATTTTTTTTTTCATAACAGCACAAATCACATGAAATCTGATCTTTTCAATTCTGATTTGGGCCACTTTATAGATCTGTTTTTGGCTGGACCACAGCAAAGCTGGGGGACCAGCCCTATACATGGGAAATTCTGTCTGGCTGACTGACTAAGTGACTGACTGAGTGATGAAGTTACGGCATTGGTTGAACTCAGTGATGACTTCAGCGTGTGCTGCCCTCTTGTGGCGAAATGTGCAACTGCGCCGTTGAGCACATGGAGCTGCGTAACGAGGGGCACGTTGGAGAAACGGAGTGCAAAGTGGACTTTACTGCATCAAGTGGTGTCAGGTGTGTGTGTCTCTGATGAAGCGTGAGTAAAGCCAGTTATTTATGGATTTTGGTTTATTTAATTAAGGCTGTTTTGCTGACGCTGAGCTAATTTACTCACCATGTAGCTTGTTCATGCTAATGCTAACTTAGCTGCTACTTTCTGGTGAAACTGCTGGATGTGGACAATGTTATTGTCTTGTTAAAAGGAGAGACCGGAGGGTGTGCTCCAATTATCACGGTATCGCACTGCTCAGCCTCCCTGGGATATTTTATTCCAGGCTGCTGGAAAGGAGGCACCGACCGATTGTCAAACCTCAGATTCAGGAGGAGCAATGCAGATTCTGTCCTGGTCATGGAACAGTGGGCCGCCTCTTTACCCTAGCAGGGCTCTTGGAGGGGTCGTGGGAGTTAGCCTATCCAGTCTACATGTATCGTGTGGACTTATGACTGTTTCCCCCCGGGACTCCTGTGGGAGGTACTGTGAGAATATGAGGATCCTTGTATAACCAAAGTGAGAGCCGTGTCCGTATACTCGGCACAAAGTCAAGCACGTTTTCAGTGGGTGTTAGCCTTCGCCAGGGCTGTTCCTTGTCACCGTTATTGTTTGTGATTTTCATGGACAGGATCTCAAGGCACAGCCGGGGGAACTAGAGGGGATCACAGAATTGCGTCTCTGCTCTTTGCAGATTATGTGTTCTCCAGCACTCACTGGAGCAGTTTGCAGCCAAGTGCGAAACGGTCGGGAGAAGAGTCAGCACCTTACACCAGGGACAGTGGATAAACCGAGACCTTGGATCTTGGAGTCATTTCCTGTATCTGTCTTTAGTTCCGGCTTCGCCTCTTTAGGAGACTAGAAGAGTGTATTGATAATTGATTCCAATGGGAAAAGTGAACATGAACACAGATTGTGATCGATCCTTTTGCCACATGGTCACCAAAGTAAATATTGGACCCAGTTTTCACAAGCCACATAAATCCTGAACATCCTGACACGAAAATGGCATTTTTCAGACAGATATCAGGAGAAAATTAGCTTTTATTCGAGAGCTTTTTCTGTCTCAGCAATGAACTCTCACGAGATCTGGCAACACAGCGAAGCTAACATCTGCAATCGCCACAGATTACTATTTTTCTTTTAATGCTAAATATAGCTGTTGGCTGTGTAGCCAACATGTTAGCAAAATAAAATATAAATAAATTGTGCAAATATAACTTTTCATCCATCCACATGACGTTTACTACACTTTCAAACGAGACCACGCCCACTTAGGAGACAGGAAGTGTGTACCGTTTCATATCATTGGCGGATATAAATATTGAATATCTTTGCTTACACTTTCGGCGTTGCTCAGTGGCATCGGGTGTCTGCAGCACATCTTTCTATCTGTCTGCCTGCCTGTCTGCACTTTCTATTGATGGAGTATTAAAAACGTTTCTGCAGAACAAATGAAAGCTACAGTGTGTAAACAGCGCGGCTTTCTTTGGATGGAAATGATTCATTTTCTTTTCTCTCAGTCACATTGGTTGCAGTTTGTTTTACAGCGACGGCCCACGGTGAATTCATAAAATAGAAATTTATCTTGGCTTTCACTCAGCTGCCAGCTGCCAGCTGTTATTGGTTAAGGAAACAATCATAATTTTTAGGGAGGGAGTAAATGCATAAAACAGTCATGCTGGGCTTTACGCGTCACACGCAGATCTCCTTTTATCACTGGTGGTCTCAGAGGGGGGCAACAGCCCCTCTTCATGCCTGCATGTTTAAGATGCCCCTGTGGCAGAAAAGGGTTCCCTTTCAGGAGAAAAAATGTGATGCAGTGTTATAGGCAGCCTAACATGCTAGAAAACTTTCTGCGTGCTGGTGCTCCACCACATGCAGCTGGTTCTCTTTTTTATTTTATTTTTTTCGTCTGTGCCCTGCAGACATTCTGAGTCCACCACTGCCTTCTATATATATGCAGCTATCAAGTATAATATTTTAAAGTGGTCTTATCAATACCTTCATGTAGATAAAAACAATAATAAGCCAAATAACTGTATTAAACAGAAATAGCTCAATGAAAGATGATCAACATGCAAAGCAAAGTCCCTAGAAATAAGCATGTTACACAGTGTGTATTTCTAACCTGATGCTCTCAGAGGATGGAACACTTATTCATCCAAAAAAGACTTCAAAAGCTCATAAACGTGAACCATGATAAAGTTGAGAAAAATGTGTAGAATGAGCTATAAGGACCAAGCATGGGGCGGAGTGAGTGAAGTTGTAATGAGAGAGAAGCAATGCAGTGTATGTATGTAAGCGTTTATTTGATATTTTGATTTGAAAATTCAATAGACTAACCTGAGTCTGAGGCCATGGTTCTCTGCTGGAAAATTGTGGATTGCTCTCTCTGAGCTGGGAGTGAGTTATTCCCCCAAGCAAAGGAGTTCAAGTATCTCAGGGTCGTGTTTACGAGTGAGGGTAAAAAAAAGAGCTGCAGATGGATGTTTGGTGCAGTGATGCGGGTGTTGTACCAGACCGTTGTGGTACGTTGCGTGTTGGGTAGTGACGGAGACGTCAGGAGGGAGCTCGCAGTAGATCTGCTGCTCCTTCGTGTCGAAAAGGGGCCGGTTGAGGTGGTTCGGGCTTCTGAGCAGGATGCCTCATGGGTGAGGTTTTACAGGCACATCCAACTGATAACAGGCTGCGGGGTAGACCCAGAACACGCTGGAGAGATTTATATATCTCGTCTGGCCTGGAAAGTGTTGCTGGAGTGGGGAGATGGACGTCTGGAATACAGATTAATCTGTGTGCGTGCGTATGTGCGTGCGTGCACAGGTTTCAATCTTGGATATGAAATTGAGGGATTTTTTTCCCCTTGTGAATATCTAACAAAAATGAAATCCTAGCCTATATTTCAAACAAGGCTCGGAGTTTATGGCCATACTAGCAGCTTTATCAGGCTGCGCTTAGGCACAGCTATGCTTACATATTCACAATGGCAATGCTATCATGCTGATGTTAAGTAGGTATAATGCTCACCATACCTTATATTAGCCCGTTAGCATGCAAACATTTGATAGTTAACACTGAAGACAAAGTACAGCTGAGGCTGGTGGTGAAGTCATTAATCATAATGATCAGATAATCTAATCTAACTCTTCATAAACCTGGGAGGAGTCAGGGAATTACCAAACTAACTGCACTTTATCTTTAGGGGATCCAATTGTCTCTGACAGGTCAGACGACCTGCATATTATCATGCCATCAGTTTCTGTGAATGGGCGGTGCAGTTTTATTGGTTTTAATGAGGATTGGCACAATTTAGCCATTATATCAAAGGTGGATTGTATTGTATATTATATCAAAACATACTTTAGACTATGTCTTCTCAGTTATCTGCTTTCTTTGGGCTGCTTGCTCGTGTCTGGTGCTTGTGATAGCATGTTAAGAGATAACAGCAATAATTGCAAAACATTTTCTAATATAGAAAATGTACTTTGATCCGCCGCTACTTGCAGCACAGCATAACGGCTGAGGAGAAGGTTAAATTGGTAAGATTAGGCTTCTAGTGGTAAGAGATTAAGTTGAGGTATAGTAATAAAGTACAGTAATAAAGATGTGTCTGCATGTGTGTGGGTTAGCACATGGATGCATGAGTATGTGTCCACATGTTTTTGCATTTCCAAATTCTTGTCTTTAAAAACAAGCTTTGAAGTTCATGTTTGACTGGTGTTTTGTCTTGCTCTTCATTCTTCACTGATATTGAAAATCTTGAAAATCTCTGCCTTTCTTGGGATTAGGGTCTATAGTATATCTGACTGTACAGATTTCCTCTCAGGTGCCTTTTCTCACATAGTTTAAGCAATTTTGAGTGATTAAAACGTCTCTGCAATCTCCTGATCAGGCACATCATCTTTCAACAAAGGTCACAGGTTTAATCCCCTGTGGTATTTACTGTCTATCTGTAAGTGCCATGTGCCTTTAGGACAAACTGATAGGAACAACTATGCAAAACATTGATATTTCCCGACCCTTTATACTTAAGATCAAACTGATGCCACACAAGGCATGCACAGCACCTTGAAAATAATGTAGGTAAGCTGATGTTCCTATGAAATAAGAAATTAAAATGATCCATAAACATAACACATTCATTTAACCATAGATGTTGTGACTATAAAGGGATACTCCACCTAAATCTTTCTTTTATTGTCAAATGCTCACCTCCCATAGAACCCCTCCACAGTCAGGCAATTCATAGACGATTTACTAATTTGATCCACACTTATGATCCTTATGAGTGTGACTTTTTTACTCAAGGTGCTTGAAACATTTGGATTTAGACTCATTCATGCATGGAGTGGTACTTCTCTTCATGGATGATAATTATTAACAATTTGAAGAGCTAACCGAGGCTTTCCTCTCTCATCATTATTATTTTCCATTGCAATTGAGACAGCTGTAGCAATTTATAATGCTCTGTGTATAAAAGCAATAATGAAAAGTGATATGAAGCACATGCTTTCATTACAGTACATAAAAGATTTGCTTCTTTAGATATCAGAAACTAAATCGCTCCACATAGCTACTTTGCACACACACTCTGAACTGCTGATTGCACTTCAGCTAATATTGCACAACTGTACCAGAGCTGTATCACTATTTATTTAATTTATGTATTACTTATCTACCGTTTAAACTGTTTTATCTCTTAAAATGTTTTATCTCTTTATAATGTTTGTTGTTGCATCGTGTATGTATGGAGAGTTGCAAACCAAATTTTGTTGTACATGTTGCAATGACAATAAAGTCTCAGGTTATGGCAAACATACGGAAGTATATTGATGCCCTCCCACATTATGGCAACGGCACGCCGATCCATGATGCCACAATGGGAGCCAGGTCTCTTCAAGATGTGAGCACAACAGTCTCCGATCTCCCGCCCTGTGTCCATTCCACTTTTCTGCGACCGGACATCGACCAGGAGCAGGCTGAGTAGTGGAACAGACCTAGATCCAAGCTGGGCTAGTCGAACTCTTCGTGCTTGGTCTGGTCAGGTGGTCAGAAGATGCCACGGGCACTGATCATCTCATGGTCCGTTGCACTTAATCCAATCCCTGCGCTTCCTCCTCTGAAGTTGATGTGTGTCATATGCCCTACATTCTCCAGTAACACAGGCAACACGACAACAACTTAAAATAAAAATGTAGCAAAGTTCATGGGAGCGACTGGCTGCTGCTGCATGTCTAACTGCTGACATTTGATCAAGCAGCCCTGCAAACAAGCAAGTCTTTTGGATGGACGTAACAGCAAATTAAATGTTAACAAGTGTCACTTGTTCACTTATGATATGTAAATTGAAGCATGTGTAACATACATTACCAACAGCTTCTGCAACACAGCAGGTAAAAATGGGGTCACAAACAGTGAGTAGCATATGTGAAAGCCAGGGGGCTGGGGCAAGTGCCAAGTTTGTCACCAGGCGCATCAC
>JAOVVB010210524.1:0-10721 GCA_028570985.1 Heterobranchus longifilis
TAAATAAGGGGAAAATGGAAAAAAATGAATATACACATTTAAATTTTTTCATAAAAATAAAGGAAAAAAAAAAAAAAAACATTTAAAAATGAATAAATACATTTAAAAGAAACAAAAAAATTAAAATAAATATAAATTTATGTCACATTAATTAATGCCTACATTTATTTTTTATATTTTTGGTACATTTAATTAATCAATTAATTAATTAGTGTATTTTTATATTTGATTTGGTCAGCTTGTGTCCTCCATATTATTATTTCTGGATATTGATTTTTGACGTGGCTGAATAAAGATGTTGAAGCTGTGAGTGAAAACAGGGCTGTGATATTCACTGTGATGAATTCTGTAAAGGAAAAGAATGGAAAGCAATGGAGGGTCAAAGGTCAAACTCTTTAAACAGACAGTGACAGCCAAGAGAGTTTTACCAACGCTCGCTTTTAATCATAGACCTTGCAACACATTTTGACACAGTATTTCTTTTAGGTATGCATACAACTCTCTGCAAACACCTTATAAACAATAATTAATGTTCAAAATATTTCATTACAGTTTTTTAAACAGGGACAAATGCAGCAGTCTGCAGGAAGTCATACATCAGTGAAAAGCTTCACGCTCAGTAGTAAAATAAATACAATCCGTTGAGTTCTCTACAACAGTGTGTGGTCAGTTAACCTGGACATCTGCACATTCATCTAACAGAGTGAAATATATCACGTCCACCTGGAGAAACCACCTGAGACTACCTTAAATCAAACAATCCACCTTTAGAGATATTCAGTTGTGACAGGAGTCGTTCGTCATTTCTGCACCGAAGAAACATTCAAATGCAACTATTTTACAGTTTTGGGGGAAAACAAAATGATTGAAATGTTTTTGAAGTTATACATACAATGCAGTCAGAAAGTATTCAGACCCCTTCACGTTTTCCACATTTTATGTCACAGCCTTATGCTAAAATCATGTGTATTAATTTTCTCCCTCATCAATCTGCTCAATACCCCACAATGACAAAACACATTTATCAACAGGGTTCCTGTTAAAGACGTTTTAATGCCACGCAGAATGATTTTAAGACCAATTGTACAATAACTACAAAAAACATGAACCAACATCAATTATTTAGAGTTTGGACCATTTTGCCCAAATGGTTATTGATTATTGTAAGATAAAACATTTTTTTGGTCCAGTGAAAAACATGTGGTTAATTTCTGAGTCTGGGAGTATTGTGCAGAATCAGTCTTCTACTCACATACATGTGCTGCTAATGTGAGAGGCATTTGGTAAATTATTTAAAAAATAGATGTTACCAATTATTTTGAGATTTTTCAATACAACAAGGCCTTATTTTTAGATTAATGAGTTCAATGCCTTTTAGGACTTGTTTTAGGATCTGTGAGAACCCTGTTCTTTCTGACTGTTGTAATCTCGTTCTTTCATAAAAGCTCTTCTAGGGACACGTGTTGCGTTTACAGCATTTGCTGCTTTCAGCCCGTTGTATGTATATTATATCTGTCCCTATCAAATAAAACATCAGTAAATAAATAAATAAATGACATCCCAACAGTGAACTGTCGGTGTGCAGAGCTCGAGTCTTCCCTCTGGTCTCTGAGGACTTCATACTTTGATATCTTAGTTTTTTCTTTTCAATACGTTTGCCAATATTTGTCAAATCTCTACAGTCCTGTTTTCACTTTGTCATGACGGGGTATTGAGTGTAGATGACCTCACTCAGCTTTGTGATTGAGGACATATTGATATACGATATAATCTGGAGTGGATATGATGATGATTTGTCGGTCTGACAGGTAAAGACAATTGACTAACTAATGTTATGCAGACTGCAAATTAAAGGTATTATAGTCTGATATGATAACCAGAAGCGTCGCATGGGCTGTGACTGAAAGCAATAACTGATAATCATCTGTTTTATCTGGTAGAGGCAAGCACAGGCACCAAGACACACAGAGCACTGATCCCCTCTCTACACAGCTGTCGCAAAAACTCTGCATTACTGGATCAAACTCCATGACGATAATTGCATTTTCTCATTTATCAGCCGTCGATGTATTGTGCATCCCTAGTATCCATCAGAAAGTAAACATTTTACAGTAAAAAGGTTTCATAAGAACATAACATGTCAGCTTTACATTCTTATGATTGATTATTGGAGTTATATAAGAGCAGCAGGCTGCAGCAGCTGTGTGTGAGTGCAGACGCAGCAGTTTTAACAGAACGTCTCACTGAGGTCAGAGTTTACGCTCTGCTAACATTTTAAGGGTTTCACCAGCTGAAATCATTCCAACGTAGGCAGAAGTTACAACTTATATCTGACAGCTAACTCTTAGTCAGTGGAGGATGAGGAGGAGCGATTACACCAGCTGCACCGTGTCTGTAAACATGCAAAACAAAGTTCATGCATATTAAATAACATATAAGTGGGTATGAAAGTATGCTACCATTCTGTTTGTTATACAATAATGTTACAGTTTAATCTGCCCAAAAACAACAGGGTGACTTGTTGTATTTGACGGTTTCATCACTCGACAATGACACTGATGTTATTTAGCTGTAGCATAGTTCTCACCTAATCATAATGTTTAGTCCTGTTTTACATAACGTTACCTTTTTGTTGTACTTCCGTGATTAACGTTAGCTATTTTTAGCCGTTAGCCTCTCAAAGTGTTCAAAGCTACGAGAGAAAACACTGTAATCATGATGTATACAGAGAACAGTAATAAACATCAAGAACAGAGCTTTTCACTGGTTGGACACAGGAAGTGAAATGAAGTATTTTGGTGAGTGTGGACTAAGATGAACCTGGACGCAGCTTTAGTATCAAACACACTAGTTCCAACGTAAGGTTTATTGTGGACTACACCCTGACTAACACACAGCAGCTGCTGCTGCTGCTGCTGCATCAACACCACATCAACCACATCAACACACGGTATGTGAGCAAAGATCACTCATCTTTTAAAGTGAAACAGAGATGTGTGCAGTTCTGGTTCCTGAGTGCTGGGACCCCTCTGATTCAAACAGAAACAAACCACCCCACACAGTCTCCTTCCTGTTCCTTTAAATCAGCTGACCATCAGACACAGCAGTGCTGTCACTGAGGGAGCAGCTCCAGACCAGACTCTCCTCTGGATTTACTGAACAAGCTTCAAACCATCTCTATTAATCTGCTAAGCCACCGTCACTACAGAGCCGTACACGGCCCTCCACAGCTAAAAGCACAGATCCACTGCAGCGTCCAATCCAAACATCCGCCAGCATGAAATGAGTCCCGCATATGTAAGCATTGAAGAAAGAAAAAAGCAGCAGGCTCCGCTCTCATTACTTCTGGATGTAGATGATGATGATGCACAGAGTTCCCACCAGTCCCAGGGCCTGGATCCCCAGGAACCACAGCAGCAGCCAGAAGAATACAATCACTACTGGTTCCACTATCTTGTCCCCAAAGTACATCTGGCTGAAGCCCATCCCCCGCAGACACTTGTTGAGCATCCCAAACAGAGTCCCCATCCGCTCACAGTCGTCCAGCTGAGGTCTGGTGGTGGGGTCGTCCACCTGGGGCCATCTGGTGCCGGGATCGCTGGGGGGTCGAGGCCGGGTCCGGCTGCCATCAACCTGTGGAGACAAATACACATCAGCAGATCTTCTCTCCAGATGTAGGTCATTTCATATCTCAATAACGTTATCACAATATAGCATGTTTTCTGGTAATTCAATAAATAAATACTCTATATGAAATAGGCATGGGACAATATGAGAATTTCATGTTACGATTATCCTGGACAACATAACTGCGATTCACGATATTATTCTGATAATCAATGAAATATGCTTAAAACCCACTGGAATCACTTTAACTTACATTTTGCTTTGTTAGGACTTTTTTCTCCACATATTATGATTTTTTTTCCCAAACATTACGACTTTTTTTCTCCAAACATTATGATTTTTTTTCTCCAAACATTACAACTGTTTTTAAGAAACACATTTGTATTGCATCCACGATTATCCCGATAATGGAAATTCACCACAATCAACTTATTGTGAGTTTTTTTTTTTTTTTTATCACAATCCACGATAAAATCCATAATTGTC
This sequence comes from Heterobranchus longifilis, assembly GCA_028570985.1. Classification (NCBI taxonomy): domain Eukaryota; kingdom Metazoa; phylum Chordata; class Actinopteri; order Siluriformes; family Clariidae; genus Heterobranchus; species Heterobranchus longifilis. The sequence goes on from JAOVVB010210524.1 coordinate 4,114, forward strand.
ATTATTATATGAAAGAACCACATGGTAAATCCTGTTTTTGTATACTCCTGTCTGAACAATTAGTCGACAAATGAAATGTACTGAACATTTTTTCATTTTATTAAGAACTTTAGTGAAAATGAACATAACATGCAAGGATCAGAACGTACAGTAAAGCGTCAGTCAAATGACGTAAATATTCCGGCAAAATCAATATTTCCAGAACATGCTGAAAAGACCTGAAACGTCCTTGTGGCAATAAACAGTTAAATGGGAGTGCTGTCCTATCTTTTCTTTCAGATTATTATTATTAAGGATCCAGCAGCAAGTCTTCATTCTGTCATCAGTAATGAACATATAAAAACTGGATGGGGACGTCCCTGGTTAGCTCAATAAATACAACCCCCCCCCCCCCACCCCCCGTCTCTTAACATGATTAACTTAGGTTGTGTTGTTCAAATCTACTACGACCATTAATCATCTCTTCATACAACTACCATGAGCTCAGAACTCTTTCAGATACATACAACGTCACACAGTTCCCAGCTGGAATTGTGGGATGCTGATGTGAACAGTAAAAGTTATTTCAGTGACTTATTAGAGAGCATTATCTCCCAAGACAATTCCCAGGATGCATTGTAAAACAGCAGTGTGGCTGTTTCCTCACTATGTGCACTGACTAGAAGTGACATCACTAGACTTCAGATTATGGCGTCCCAGTTAGCACGCATGGACCATATACTGACTATTGTTAATGATTCATCATTACCTTATCTGTTCATTATTCAGTTTACAGCATCGGTGACATCGACAAGTAAACAGCTTGTAGCTTGTTAATGTTTATTCTTTTATTTTCATGACACTAAATCCCATCTCTGTTACTGTGGACTAGTCTGGTGGGCTGACCAAACAGTACAGGGATAAAACCTTACTTCCTGGCCGCACAGGAAGTCTGTGTTCCCATTCTCAAAGTGTCTTCGCTACAGGAAACAACAGCCTGCGAGTTATCAACCGACACGCTGAAAATGACACGTTTTGAAGATGTGGATGGTGTAATCAGGCAGACCTGCTCTGTTCTTTCAGTGAATGATTGTAAAGATTTACAAAACATATGTTTACAACATTTTCGTGGAGGTGTTCCACCGAAACGGATGGACGACTGTGATTGGTTTAAGCAAATACAAACAGACCAGGCAGTTTTTTCACTATCCAGGACTGAAAGTGCATTCAATCCAGACTTTCCCCCAGCAGCACTGTGGAGAGAAGTCTGGATACAGGAGACTAATGTGGACAGACCGGTTGAGGATGATGTCATCTATCACTTCCTCTTCTGTGTATACTGTAACTGAATCAGCCTGTAATCCCACTCACTGTATGATTTACTTCCTTGCTCAACTAGAGACACACCCCATCATGTACACACTGACACTGCTGTTACAGTCCACCTGCCGGCTTTATGAACACCACATACAGACAGCAGCGGGCTGCACCCACATCTGAAAAGAAAACCTCACAAAAGGTGAAATGACCTACACTCCAGGAACGACAAAAACCCTGGACATTCATCAGACAGTGACACTGATATTAATCAACTGTGTGTACTGAAACGTGTGCTTTTCGCCAACGTGTTAGTCTAAAGGAGTGGCAAGCTAACTAGTGCTTTTAGTTACAATTTTAAACATTTCTCCAGTTTAAACTAAAAGAATAATGTTGAATCCTAACAATGACAAACCTGGGAACTATGGGGACATAATACAGGGTCCCCACAGTCTTAAACATACAACCGTACCACTAAACTGCACTCTCAGTTATGTTTCCAGAGAAATGTTTTTTCTCCTGGGAGGAAGGAAGGAAGGAAATATACTAACTTAACTCCCAATTTACTCAAGAGGCCTGGCCCTGTTTGTTTTCTTCAGTTTGGCTGGTGTTATCAGTACTTGTTACATACAGCTGTAACGTTATATACTTATATATGATAACTGCTGACTGAAGACTGTAACATTATATACTTATATATGATAACTGCTGCCTGAAGACTGTAACATTATATACTTATATATGATAACTACTAACTGATGTTAAACCATAGACTGTAACATTATACTTATATATGATAACTGCTGCTTGAAGACTGTAACATTATATAGTTATATATGATAAGTGCTGACTGAAGACTGTAACATTATAGTTATATAGTTATATATGATAAGTGCTGACTGAAGACTGTAACATTCTAGTTATATAGTTATATATGATAAGTGCTAACTGACAGTAGCAGGCTCTTCCACCAGGAGCTCGCGGACTCAGGAGAGTCAGCAGCTAGCAGCTAGCAGCTAGCTGTAGCTAGTTAATGTCTCGTTACTTTTACCTGCTGTCGCTGCTGCTGGAGTCCGGTCTGCCGTGTCCCGTGGACATGTTGCCATCTTATCTGGCTTTCTGACGGCAGCTCTTCAAATTCACGTCGACTGAAAACATAGTGGTCATTAGCAGGCTGCGTTACAGTGGACATTTTACAGCTGGTCCACTGACAGGAACTTTCAGGAATCAAAACATGCGAGTGGAGAGATAGCACACTGTCCCAGTGTCCGCCCAGAGACGCGCGCCGCGCGTTCCCGATACATTCACGAGAGCTCAGCGTCAGCCAATAGCAGCAGAGCACCATCGCCAGCAGCTCTGTGTCAGCACGCGCCCCCTACAGGCGAGGATTGTAATTACAGCAGTACTGCCTGCAGATACAGTCTTAAAGTACTCCATTACAAGTAAAAGTCCTCAAAATGTTACTGAATTAAAGTACAGAAGTATTAGCCTACCAGCAAAATGTATCAAAGGTGAAAAGTACTCATCCTGCAGAATGGCTCTTTTTACAATGTAATATTATTATATGATATTATTTTATAGTGTTTTTATCACCAAGCAATACATGTATAAGAGCCAAATACATGTATACGAGCCAAATACATGTATACGAGCCAATTTGGCCTCGAATCTATAAGTAGGAACCAATCTTTGTCCGGACAGGTGGAAGGTGTGTAGTTTCTGACCACTGTCACTGACACACACACCAGCTCAGGCTGAGGCTGCTTCAGTAGCTACTCATTATTTGTGGTGATGTTTTGTATTGATACATGGACATGTTTAATGAGTTTAATGGACACGACTGGAAAATAAATGGACTGTTGGTGTCCAAATGGAAACTTTTGTCTCTGACCTTTAATTCATCAGACGAGCGTCAATCACGGTATCAGCCAATCAGTGCGTCACAAAGTTTCCCTGCGGTGCAGCTCAGTGGCTTAAAGTCCAAAGTCCGGCCCAGGGGCCAACTGTGGCCCGTGGACTGATTTTAAATGACACCCAGCTTGTCGTTTAAAATATAGGCTGCTATAAGTGGGCCACCACACAATACTGGATCATCAAGCAAGTTATAGTAAAGTAGGCTTGCATTGTATTTTAAATGGATCATCATTGATAACTAATAATTTCACATTTCATGATGATTTTTCATAATTGAATTTCAGAGCCTTTGAAGATGTGCAAGAAAGGCTTGTTGTGTTATTGGTTATTGATAGTCTATTGAACTTCTGATTGAAGTACTAATATTCAAAATCCTGAGTATACAATTGTATTTTAATAACCCATATGATGCGACAACCAGCCGGCCCCCGGTTATTTTCACAACCTGGCCCTCATTCAAAAAACTTTAGAAAGCCCTGGCTTAGCCTCTATAACAAGTACGAGCATTTTAATGTTGCAGTTCATCAATGTGCAGCCAATTTTAGATACTGTGTAGATTAGTATTATAATACTACATCATATCATATTAACATGTTTCTTTATGTAAAAAGTAACTATAAGTCTCAAATAAATGTAATGAAGTAAAAAGTACAATATTTACCTCTGAAATGTAGTGGAGTAGAAGTATAAGGTAACAGAAAATGGAAATACTCAAGTAAAGAAATTGTACTTGAGTACAGTACTTGAGTAAACAGAGTAAATCCACCACTGCCTTTATAGATCTCTTTCTAATCGTCATCTAATCTGAGCAAATCTGTCACGCTGCATGCCTCACATGGAAGATTTATTTTCAGGTACATAAAAATATTGCAGAGACGCTAACGTTCATGTATTCACTGACAAAGATCATAATCATAACCACACATGTAGCCTACTATTTCTGTTATTGTTCCTCACAGATTACAACACTTGGAAACTAAAGGATGTATGCATTAATTTAATCAAGGATTTACTGTCTAAATGGTTGAAAACCTCTGCCACTATATTCTCACATTATGTGTTTAATAATTTAATAAGCCATTTGCAGTTTCTCTGTTCCAGCCGTGTATAAACATATGCACAAATGTCCACACAGATATTGTGTGATTCGAGCAACTTTAAGGATTAATGCAGCAGTCATAACAATTGGTTAAAATACTGTAACACCCAAAACAATTATGGACGCCCCCTGATCTGATATTTTGTCATGTTTTAAGAAAAATATGTTTTTTTGTTTTGTGGTGTGGCGAGCATCTGTGCCCGTGGTGCAGGTAAAATACTTTTATCAAAATTGCAATATGGCGAATGTGTGTCAAAATACCATTTTAAATTAAATATTGTCGTGCTGCAGAGATGTCCTGGCCTATAAATCTACAGATTTTTATTTGGTACAGATCCTCGCAAAAATCACACCATGATAAATGTTTTTCAATAAAAATAAGAATAATTACATAAAAATGATCATCCCTTCTAATATCGTAAATCATATCGCAATTGCAATCTCAGTCAAAATAATTGCAATTAATATTTTTTCAAAATCATTCAGTCCTACTGCTGAACCACCAGCAGCAGCTGCACGGTCGAGTCTCGATGGATTTGCAAAAGTCTTGCGAGACGGTTAATGTCAGGTCATCAGGGACGAGTTTAATCTAGGGTTACCATCTGGACAAGATCCAGCTGCATCCAGAGGGGAATCAAAAGAGTGATGGGGGGGGGGGGCATCCTGAACACAGCCAATTTCTATATCACAGTAATTCATGAAAATGTAATAATTTCACAAATGCTTTCTGTTTGTAAATAAGGTGTTCAAATTTAGACTGAATGTTTTTTTTCTAATTTTTTTAGCCCAGAATAACAACCGTCCCAGGGAGGCGAATTTTGGTAAAATGCACTTCGTGTACATTTAACAAAATTGTCCCTTTCACATTTGTGTTGGGGTCTAAAAAACAGGAAACATTGTCAGCAGACACCTGAATGTGTCAACATTTTACAACATATGGTCATCAGCGGGTTATATGATGTCTTATATCTAAATATGATCGTTCTATTTAAACGTTTTAAACATGTGGTTACATTGTGACGACTTGGTACATTTAGGACAAAACAGCAGGGTTTGAGTTAAAATAACTACTTCCACTATGTAAGGAATTTAATGTCCAGGTTGACTTAAAATAACAACGTTGACTTTTGCTTTCAAACGGGACACCGGCCTCCTGTTATTCTTTTCATAACATAACAAAGTAGTTACGTTTCACAACATTAATGTTTGAAGCTGTGACCGTCATGTTAACGGTCATATTTCATAAGATATCATACAAACCATGAGAATATGTTGTACAGTATTTAGTTTAGAGAATATTATAGAACAGCCATGTTTTATAGACTTGCAGTTACAGTCCTCCACCAGTAGAGGAGCTGCAGCCCTCTCAGCACCCCGACTTCCTGTGTCCCTGGTTCAGGATCACATTATTTTCATGACTGTTCAGGTATTCTGTGAGTAATGGAGGGTTATTTCATGTCACTACAAAACTGTCCCAAACGACCCCGCTCTCCCCTACCATTTGAGGTTTCTGCACACAGACTGTCCTGTGATGTATAATCAACATGAAATACTGCACAGCGTGGGGTGGTGGGACAAAATGATCAAGGCCCAAAAAAAGGCTTGTGCTTGTCCTGATGTTGTGATTTGTTATTCTGACAGTGAGGCGTGGGATTACATGTGGCTTGTAAGCAGTGTAATCCCAGCTAATCTGGGATTCAGTTTCACTCTGCACTGTGGACAAACGTTGGACTGGAGAGGACTGGGAAAATGGAGATTCAAAGTGCCTGTCTGAGTATGTGGTTTGTCTGATGAAGGATGTATCTGCTGGTCCTGGTTCACATCCTGCACTCCCTTCTGTTGGCGGTCCGGTCCTGCCCGGCTGTGTGTGCATGCACGTACGGGAACAGTGGAGCAGAGCTCAGGTTGAGTGAGGCTCTTTTCATTCTCGTCTCTGTGTATTTGTGTGTGCAAGTCATTTGTTTCTGCCAGAACACAACTCATTACAGCAGGTCTGATAATTATATGACTGAAGATCTGTGGAACCAACACAGCAGCGCTAATGCAACAAATGTGCTATTTGGTGATGTCATCGTTTGAAAAAAAAAGGTTTTAAAGTGCTCCTCCTCCTCCTCCATGTTTTAAAATATGAAAAAATACTCTGCTATGATTAATATTTTGTTTAACATGGTTTTCTCACAAAAATAGTAAAAAAATAAAAATAAAAAAAAAAACTGAAAAGGGGCTGGAAGAACATCTACTCTTCTCCCTCATTAAGAAATTCTGGATCTGGCCTCAAGCCCCGCCCACCACCGCTGCC
>JAOVVB010210535.1:0-10721 GCA_028570985.1 Heterobranchus longifilis
CTCACAAAAGTTGCTGAAAAAAAAAAACACAAAACAATGATAAACAACCCAGAATGACCGAGACACAAAATGACTACAGAGATGCAAAGCAACCACAAAGATGCTAAATAACTGAAAATAGACACAAAACTATCAAAAAAAGAACACATAACAGCTACAGATGGTGAATGGTAAATGGACTGTACTTAAATAGCATTTTTCTCTTAGTGACCACGTCAGCATTGCACCCATTTAGCACAAATTCACAGACTGGTGGCAGAAGCTGCCATGTCAGCCACCTGCTCATCAGGAGCGATAAACATTCACATGCACTCACTATGGGAATACCTTCAGGAGCAATTTGGGGTTCAGTATTTTGCCCAAGGCATTCCTTCCCATTTTTTCATCACCCTTCTGTTGAGGTACCTAACACACTGATCCGGTACAACAAGGCGGAGCTAGAAACACTGCAGATTGGTAACACCACCTACATTTTAACCTACATTCGAGATTACTGTCTGCGGTGGAAACGCAAAACAGATCTCGGGTTTAGGTACCTGTAGGTATGGTTTATATAGGTTACCAAAGGTACTATACCAACAGTGTTTGGTGGAAACGCAGCTTTACATGTCTGTGCCAAGAGGCCCATTGTCTCATAATCTGTCCATGACCAAAGCTGTGTTTCCTGCTCGCCTGCAAACAGCACACCAATGTGGCCTGGCTCCAGAGAGAGATGGGTAATACCTGCCACAGAAACACCTTTTCCCCTCTTTTGTCATGTTTTAAACGGTTTGAAATGAATACTAGAGATGCAGCAAAGTGAAGGGTGATGCTGCGAGCCCTTGTTGATGCCCCTTTCCCCTGCAAAAAGTAAACAGATGATGCAGTTTATCTTGCGGCTTGTCCTTCTCAGAGCGTGAGATGCCACGCGGAGCAGACGATAGTTTGAGAGCAGCGGGCGGCTGTGAGGCATTGCACAGGACCAAATGGTGTTTCTGTCCCGACCACAGCAGATCAATAAAGGCTCTGACCTCAACTGTCAGCCAACTAAACTCTGTTCGCCAGGGGATGCTCATTTCCCTTTCGCCATGGAAACAGGAAGTAGTGAATGTAATCTACAAAAGTGCCTATAAGCCTATCAGCTAACAACGCAGTCATGTGGATTTTTTGTTTTGCATAAGCAGGCTTAGGGTTAACTTGGACACACAGTCCTTTTTATTGATTCCTCTCAGAGAAATCATGTCATGTGAAGCTGTTACCCATGATATTTACCAGTGACGGATCTATAGATCACTGTATGTTCAGGGAATATTTTTAAGCCTCCTATGTGCCTTGGTGACACGTGTGAAGCTTGAAAATCCTCCTCTACATGCACAGGCACTTATATTCCTATAGAAAAGCAGGCTTACGGTCTGTTGTAAAGCAGACACAAATAAAGCATGCTTTTGTTTGAAGACAAACAAGAGAATGGTATTCCACAAAATCCTGGAAGAAATATGAAGAAAAGCAACTTATCTGTCCTCCAGCCAAGTAGGTTTAAGGATTTCATGTAATAATACAACAACTATAAATACACGAGCAAACTGTCAGCAGCTAATCACGTCTTATTTATGCCAGAATGGTGCTGATGAGATTATTTTGCCCTGCTTTTATATGTGGCCCTGCAGCGCTCTCACCTCGTCTTTGATGCTAACAGGTCAACTTTTTTGAAGGAGAACGAAGTTTCATGCCTCTGGCAAGTTTTTGCATGAATGAATGTCCTTTCTTTCCTCCTGCTGTGAATCATGGATCATGGTAGCCACCAGTCAGTAGGTATTTAAAGATGAAGATGACGAAAAGCGAAGCACACAGATCGTCACACGACTTGTTCTCTGTGGAGAAATGCAGAATAGAGATACAAATTTAATACATAGCCTTGAAAAACAGTGTGAAAGGCTTCTAATGAAGCGGACAAATGCAATATTGTAACTGCACATGTGCACATATTCTATAAATAGGATACAATATGCGGCATGAATGGTCTTTGTAGTCCTTTGAATAATGCAAACCACTGATCCTGTTAGAGTTATGGGTTTGTCCCTGCTCAGTGAACCATTCACAGGTTGTATTCATTCATAAAAAGTGTGCATGAGTGTTTACAGTCTTAATTGTATCTCAGTTATTTCAGGATCTCATTCAGACTGAAGGTCTGATGACCTTCACATATATGTGGGATGAAATAATCAAGGTTATCACTTATAAATACATGTTTGTAGAAATGTTCTTTTGCATGTTCTCCCACTTTTGAAGAGATGTTTATACTATAATACAAGGAGTACATGCAAACACTGCGGGGGCATCGCCTGTTTTATTATATTATTATTAATTATTATTATTTGCCTTTATTTAACCAGATACAGTATATATTTTTACAGGAGAGACCTGGCCATAATGGCAGTGTAGATTATGCAGAATCACATAAAATAAATCACATGGGCTATTGCACATTAACATTGAATCTGAGAGGCATAAAGGAGAGCATGAGTGTTTAAAACATGTTTTCAATGTGGCATTTGAAGACCTGATATGAGCGTAGTGTTTCCAAATAAAGTTTGTCTTGTAAATTATTCCAAGCCCAGGGTGTGCAGTACACAAATACAGTACTATGTACTACAATATAGTAAGTCGTACTCAATAAAACAAACTAATTTGGGTTTAAGTTTCTTTGCATAATTTCAAGAGCAATTCTTCTAGTTATATTATCAGTGGTGGAAAGTGACTAAGTACATTTACTCAAGTACAATTTTCAGTTTCTGCTACTTTATACATTATCTTCACTGCATTTCACAGGGAAATATTGTACTTTTTGCTCCACTGCATTTATGTTAAAGCCTTAATTACTATGCATTTTGTAGATTCATATTATTAACACAAAATAAATCAACAAGATTATGTTGATTAAGCTACCCTGCAGTATGTAAAATTAGCCCCACCTTTACCAGCAGCAACATAAAAACGATGCATATGCATTAATGCGTCAGTAATTATAATCCATTAATAGAATATTATTCTGAAATGAACCATTCTGCAAAGTGAGTACTTTTAATTTTGGTATATGTTTATGCTAATACTTTTGTATTTTTACTAAAGTCAAATTTTGAATAGATGAGTTACTTGTAACAGAGTATTTCTACTGTGGTATCTCTACTTTTACTGAAGTAAAAAGTGTACACAACACTCTGCATTAGCTGTGCTGTGAACTTGGGTAGGATGGATTAAAACCTTTCTTTGAGTCCAAAATGTCAATTTTTCAGGAACTTGGAATAAAAAAAGAGTCAAAGTATACTTTGAGCTCCTTTGGCTGAAAGTAACAAAACAAAAAATCCAAACCTGTGGGGAGGGTTTTCACATGAAAGCAGCGATATGTTATGGAGAGAACTATTTCTAAATCTTATCCTTTAAGAACATTTAAGAGTTGTGGAGATGCAGACACTGAAGAGAGCAAATGACTTTGCTGCATGGCCACAGAACTTTATCCGGCCTGTGCTGTGTATTCTTCCATAAAAGAAACGTATTGGGAAAGTAATCCTGTTTGGCTGAATTCATGCTGGATCAAAAGTCAGCAAAAAAAAAAAAAAAGCTTTCAACACTTGTGGAGACAGTGGGTGACACTAGGCAGCAAGGCCTGCAGCTGCAGTTAACTAGTGGACTATGTTTAAATTGGGGCATTTTAGACAATATACATTCACGTCACAGGGGACCTTATAGCCTTCTCTAAATCACAACAGGGACTTTGGGCCACCAATTACGCATTTCCTCCTCACATCTCCAAACACAGCATCACTTGTGACCTTATCTCTGCGCCTGTCAGAGTGTTAGCATTCACATGGCAAGTGTGGCGATGAATGTAATTACTGGAGCCCAAAATAATAACAGCATCGTCTTTGAGCGACCAGCAGCCAGTCAATTGTAATAGGACCACCCCCCTCCTCCTCCTCCATCTCCTCCTCCAAATTAGTGGAGACAAGGACAAAAATAGAGTTATTAAAGCCCTGGATCTATGGGAGAAACACATACAGAATACATGACAGACAAGGGAGGATATTACTTCAGTGAATTTAATCCCACATGAAAACACTTATAGTAATCCTATTATGAAGTTTATCGCAACTCCATAACTTTAAAGTGATGTGAAACTCAGAGATGTGTTTCATTGTTATTTAGGTTTTTGAAGTGTCCCTGCACTGTAGTATTTTGTCACTGGTGTAATCTTTATATTTTTAACTGTTTCAATTATACAAGAGTCTGCTCTGCACACCAAATCAGTCTGAGCGCCCTTTGAATTATTTTTCTTTCACTTATTTCATGTTCAGCTCAGGGACGTAAAATGCACTGACATTCTGGCTATACCTTCTTAAGTTTGCAAACGGTTTAAACACAACAACAACAACAACAACAACAACATGCAAACCAACTACCGAGCACTGATATATGGGGGATTTAACTTTTTTAAGGTGTGGAAATTAAAAGGGAATGCAGCTCAATATATAAATACAGAATCTGAGATTGAAAGGTGATATTTCTTGACTTTGAAAACAAAGGTTTTGAAATTTGAACAGCTGCAATTTCAAGACAACTGAGCAAAGTTATCTTAAACTTTTATATTTTCATTCTTTATATTTCCACTCTTTCCATTTTGTATTGAAACTGCTGTACAGCAATTTCCCTCAGAATAAATAAAGTTGTATCTTATCTAGTCCACTCTGTTTTGCTCCTTCAGTAACACATGGTGAATTTGCACATCTTTATACTCTCACTCTACCTCATTACTTGTCTATTGTATACTCTCTATACAGCCAAGAGTATGCTTAGGTTTTGGGGTTTTTTGTCTTCTGTATTGAGCAGTTTTATTTGTTGTGTTCATCTTCTATTGATATAGGTCTATATCATAAAGTAAAGTAGCCCTACCTACCTACCTACCTACCTACCTACCTACCTACCTACCATGGATGTATAATAAAAAGCTACCTACCTACACAGGAAATGAAAATGAAATGGAACAATATCGACCTCTTGTGGCTAAAGTTGGTATTTCTCCATGCTAACTGTGCCCCGGAAGTAATAAACTGTGTGGGTTTTTTTCTTCCACACGTGGGGACGTAACATTTAACAGCACTCACCAACATGGCCGCGTGCAGTGTGGAAGAGCTGTTAGTCAAAGTTGAGCAAGAAGAGGCTGAAAAACTGAAAACCATCACCGTCAAGAAAGAGCTGGACCTGGACTTTGACATCGGTAACCTGCTAGCTTGTGACAAAAACCGCGTCGAGTCCGTTGACTTGAAAGAGCAGAAGAAGAAAGAAGACTTCCTGCGGCTGTTAGCGCGTGACAACACGCAGCTGCTCATCAACGAGATCTGGAAACTGCCCACAGAGAGGGTCGAGGAGGCGATAGTGACCAAACTACCAGACCCAACGACCCGGCTGCCCAGAGAGAAACCTCCTCCGAAGCGCAAAGCTCCTACAAAATGGGAGGAGTTCGCCAAACTGAAGGGAATACAGAAGAAGAAGAAGACCAACCTGGTTTGGGATGAAACCGCGAAGGAGTGGAAGAGGCGCTGGGGCTACAAGAGGGCCAAGGATGACACCAAGGAGTGGCTGATTGAGGTGCCGGAGACCGCAGACCCAAATGAGGACCAGTTCGCCAAACGCGTCAAAGCCAAGAAGGAGAGAGTGGCCAAAAACGAGTTCAACCGGCTGAAAAACATCGCGAGGGCGCAGAAGGTGAAAGTGCCAGGTGTGGGGCTGACACCCACAGCCCAGCAGAATAGAGACGAGCTGTCCAGAGCTGTGTGTGTGGCCAAAACATCCACAGCATCCGCGGGGAGGTTCCAGGACCGCCTGCCCAAAGAGAAAGCACCGAAGAACACAGGCAAGTGTGAGGGGTGGGGGAAAAATATTAATTAAAGGTCTCATATTTTGCTCATTTTCAGGTTCATAAGTTATTTGTATTTTGTGTTTCTACTAGACTTCAACCAGCCCTGGTTTAAAAAAGCATAGTTTCTGAATACGGGCTGTGTGCCGTATTTATATAGCACCTAGACCTACTTTGTAATAAATGGAAAAAAAGAAAAAGATATATAAATCCCACTTTTTGGAGCTTTGGTGCACCGTATCATCAAGACAAATTCCTTGTATGTAAAAACTACTTGGCAATAAATCATATTCTGATTCTGATTCTTTTTACAATATGGGACGTTTAATTGATAAAAATGGAGGTGATGAAAATGCATGTGACTTGAAAAATAGTGACAAATTATCAAGTGATTTTATTAATTTAAAGCAGATTTCGTCTTGATGTGATGAAAATAAAGCCATGTTTTCATCATGTTCTCCATCTTACATTCATCATTAACAACACTAAATCACCATGTAGACCTATCGTTTAAGGAAAGTGGCCTCAGGGTGGGAGTAACAAAAATAATGGAATAGTGGGCTTGGTAATTGATTGACATTTTACAGTAACTGCTGTAAACAATAAATGTCAGTTGTGAATGGTAGACCCCAGCTGATTATCAGAGCAACACTGTTTCAAATAAAATGTCAATCAATTTTATCTAATCAAATGACAATTTATCATTCTATTTTTCAATTGACATACATTTCATCACTTGATTAATTTATAAACATGTTCATCACTTCTATTTTCCCTTATTTTTTGTTACTGCCACCCTTGTGGCCACTTAACTTAAATGATTAATGGCAGTTTTGTGTTATGAATGTAAGATGGGAAAATAATGAAACATGGCAGTGTTTAAGAGAACTTTAAATTAATTTTTGTTACTTCTACCCCTCGCAGGCAAGAAGAGGAAGTTCGAGCCCCTCATCGGTAACTTTTCTAATGAGAAGCAGAAGCAACTGGAGCTTCTGAGACTCATGGACAGCAAGAAGCCAAAGCTGGACATCACCAAGGCTGTCAATAAGCAGATGAGAGAGGAGGACAGAGAGGAGGCCGCAGCCAAGTACAAGAAGGGAGCAGGGAAGAAAGGACGCAAAGGAAACATGTCAGGAAAAGGAAAAGGAAACATGTCAGGAAAAGGCAAAGGAAACATGTCAGGAAAAGGAAAGGGTGGGAAAGGAAAAGGTAAAGCTGGAGGAGGAGGAGGAGGAGGGAAGAGGAGAGGCAAACCTGGGAAGCGCTGAGGACTATAACATCCTGCTTTATCTGTTTGTGCCTTGGCATCAAAACATTGGACTGGACTTAAATGATGCAATATGAAAAGACTGTTTGATGAATCTGTGAATGATGGGTGTGATGTTGTGACCGTCTCTGTGTGTTTAAACTGTCACCACGTCTGTAAATAATCAGTCCCAGCATTCACAGAGGCCAGCTGATTAATGTGTAATATTAATGGAAAATACTTCAACTGCAGCCCAAATTAAAATCAGTAGATTTTGTTTCCGTTCCTGTTTTTTTTTTTTTATTAAATGCATAATTTATAAAGTCACAGCTATGAAACATCTTAATAGACCTTTATGTTTTCACAGGAATTTGACGTGTAATATTGTTGCAAATATGCAGTAGTAAGTTCCTCAAAGATTACACAAAATATAACATACAAAATATGTCTTTCTAAAAATGTCTGTTTTTATTTGACTCAAACATGGTGTATTTTGATAACTTTGATAATTACAGATTACAGTTTACCCATAATCATCAAAAATACAATAAACGAGTTCTATAAAGTATGAAATGGCAAACTGCAATTTACTTCATTTAAATGATAGAACTTCAATACAGTAGGCAACAACATTTTGACAGTAAAAAGCACTGGAGTTGTAGTAAAGTAATCATATGAGTGTTTATGTTGCGCCAGTGCTCAGTTTGATAAAATACAGAGAAATTACTGAAAACACCAACAGATTTTGACTTGTCATGTAGGAAGATCACATGTGGTAATAAGATTAACGATGGCCCTGGTTAACTGACTGTAATACCTATTGTAAATGGGATATCGGTCCTTAACAAATAATAATCACATGTTTATTTTTCCTGCTATGGCACATATAAAAGTTTCTGGTGTGAAAAAGACTTATTTCAGATGGAGTCAGGCTGCTTAAGTAAAGCTGTGCAGCTGCTAAGGAGAAAAAAAGTCAATACACAGAATTATAAAGTACATTTTCTGAAAAATATGTTGATAAAAAGTGCATGTTTGAATTAACCTTGTAGCAGAATCTGTTTATTTGCAAATCAAATCATTAAATTAAAGGCCTGACAAATCAACATACCTCATCACAATAAGTCCAGTATTATTATAAACAGTCCTGCTCAATGATTTGCAACACTGCCCACAACGATCTAATATGCCCAGAGATATTTAATGGATAGATATCTTTGTATAAATGGTATGGCAAAATCTTTTGCACATTTCTAATGATTCATGTTATATATTTTTATATTGCCCAATCCTACGATGAAAGATCTTCATTTGTATTAAATCAGGTTCTTAAATGAAACTGCAGCAGCAAACAGTGAACGCATCTCAGCAACAGATTAAATATATTATTAATGGAGTGACGATGGTTGGTATACCTAATGCAATCTAATCTTTCCAAAATATCACCTGCAGCTGCTTGCAAATTAAAACTGTGATGGTGAATATCATGTACATTTTTAACAGCTGTCCTGGTTTGTCCGAACAGATAAATACTTGAACACGGAGGAGCTCAGTGTGTTCTCCTTCCTAGAAGTAAATATCAGATCGGTTTTCTAAGCAACTTAGCTGTGGTTTGTAGTTCTGTAAAGGCTTTGCTTTGGTGTCTAGACTGGAGGCATCACACTGAATTAGGAGCAGTGGGAAGTGTTAGGATAGCAGAATAGTTGGACACAACCTAAGTACATACAAAGCTGTTAATAACACTTTGAGTATTATTTTTCTATCATTCTAGAGAGCATATTGTATTGTATTTTGTTCTGTACATATGTATCCATGTCCTACCTGTTTTGAAAGAGACTCCTCAGTGTTCAGTTTTGCAGGACTACTGAGGCCAAAGAAAATGAGGTCAATTAGATGAAAGTGGAAACACCTGGAAGTGGATGAGTCCATTTACAGGTGTTTCCACTTTCAGACAGTGCACAAACACACTTATCCACAGCCCTCCTGACAGGATTTCAACTAACTAACTTCCTATTGACATTGGTTGCAATGAATTGGGAAAATAAAATGCATCTATTTTCTAGGTAGATTGATTTGTCTTTCTGCAGTTAGAGATAATTAACATGCTATACGTATAGTGGTTGCAGGTTTGCAGCAAACTGCTCAGATATGATTGTCTGGCTGCAGTGATCTCTCATGTTATTGATGGATGCTTTTTAATCGCTGACGCAAGCTCACAGCCAAGCTCCATCGCACCAGAGCGGGAGAGGGGAGGTGTGTGTATATGTGTGTGTGGGGAGGGTTCAATCACCATCTGTTGAGCAGTCCGCCACCCCGTCCCAAGCCCATTCATCTTTGTCCCTGCTCACCCAGGCCACTGGAAAATGGGACACAGTCAATAACCATAAATCAATCAAGCACTCTTGACGACGTGAAATTATGAATTCTCATCTACATAGTGGCAGCGGCCTCTAAACTTCCCTCGCATGTGACCAGATGGTCAAAGAACAATAGCTGCTGGCATGAAGATGAGGTGGTCAAGCATGATCTCTGATGAAGATTATTCCATTGCTGAGTTAATGGCAAAAACATTGTTTTTTCATACACTGGTCAATTTTGAGATTTTTGACTATTTTGCTTCCATAGCATGCCTTCTTTCAGACGAGTAGAAAGACAACATACAAAATACACATTTAGGTGTTTGTTTTACTACACTTTGTCTATTTGCATACAGTAGATTTCTCAGAAATTCCCCAAATGTTAGCATTAGATGCTTCATTTGCATATTTAAACATAACATTTCTGAAAACTTGTAATACAAACACTAATTGTCTTAATGCAAGTAAACAACTGGGGAAGTTTCCTGATGATATCTATTAGTTGTGTCTTGCAAAATGTAAGCCCTCTTTTCTTAAATCTCCACTTCAGTAGCATTTACATACGCCAAACTTTCCAGTTTCATTCCTATATTCTGAAGGTTTTTAGAGGTGTTTGTTCATTCATCATTCACAGCATAATTTATAGAACATTTTATTCCTAAAACATGTCAAAACTTGATTTTTTTTTATATGGCTGTTGACTATTTTCTGATTTATGGAGTGATAAAAAGATATATCCAAAATTCCCTCTGTAAAAACCTTTGATGCTAATATGTCAACAAAATGAAACAAGAAATTTGAACCTGGCTTTATCCAATGTTCACATTTCTATTCTGGAAATGTATGTAAATGAGCACATAATTAATAAGATAATGCCTCATTTGCATATTTAAACATAACACTTAAGAAAACTTGTAATTAAAAAGTCTTAATGTAAGTAATCAACTGGGGGAGTTTCATGGAGATGTCTTAACATGTTTACCCTTCAGCTGTAGTGTCTCCCCTTGAAAACACATCTGTATGAAATTTGAATATGAATTTTAAAAATGAAAAAAAAAAACACAACTAGTAGTGTAATAATTGCACACATGGTTTTTCCATAAACCAAGATTGTATTTGTCCCTAGTCTTGTGCTGTGTGTGTGTGTGTGTGTGTCTGTGTGTGTGTGTGTGTGTGTGTGTGTGTGTGTGTGGGGGTGTGTGTGTGTGTGTGTGTGTGTGTGTGTGTGTGT
>JAOVVB010210546.1:0-10721 GCA_028570985.1 Heterobranchus longifilis
TGTATCACCAAGACAAATTCCTTGTATGTAAAAACAAAAAATATTTGGCAATAAATCTATTCTGATTCTGATTATACTTTTAAATTTCTATTTTTTAAGACAAATAATGGATGAAATTTAAAAAAATATTCATTGTTACACCCTAATTGTGCGTGCTAACACTAATACGTTCTCATTTTGAAAGGGTTTTATAAAAAATTATCCCCGTCCACACTTTAGGCACCGTATCAGGAATAATCTCTGTCCATACTTTACTTACATTACATGTAATTATATGACCATTCATGAACACTGGGCATGTGTGTGCTGGTGTCAACAGGAAGCAGATTGTTTAATGTCACTCTGCGGTTGAAAATACAGAAAATATTAAAGCAGCAAAGCGGCAAAACGCAGCAATGGTGAAAAATTAAACCAGAGATTTGACTGACGACGAGGTGGAACTGAAAGTGACACACGAGTATAAAGGTGGTAAAGGTGGCGGAAAACATAGATTGGGAGTCGCTGCAAAGCAAAGCAGGAAAGTACACAAGAAGGATGAAATAACAAAAAGGTATGTAGTCCTAGATAATGTTTTGGTTTGACATGTAGGTGTCTGTGTCATTGTTTCTGCTCGTCCAGACTAAAATGCAACCCCGGAGTTTTCAAACTAAAACTGTGTCCACAGCATTTCCAAAAATCTTTATTTTAGGGGCTCGGAAACGCTGGAGTAGTGTGGATGCTCGGCATAAACGTAGTAAGCACAAGGCTGATGGGAATGTCAGGTATTTGGTCACAAAAGTATTGGACAAATGAAAAATCGGACCTGATGATGACGCTAGATGAAAAGTCAGTCGGTTCATCTTCTGAGGACCATGACTGTATGAGTGAATATATCTAAAATTCAATCGCAATCCATCCAATAGTCGCTGAGATATTTCAGTCTGGACCAAAGTGGTGTTAGCTTGGCTGAAATCTGCACTTTAGTATAAGACTGGTACTCTGCATCACTGAATCAGTGGGTGAGAGGAAGAACAGAAATCCATGAAAGGACCACGAACTCTGAAAACCGAATTACGTGGTGTCGTCACATATTGTAAAAAAAAAAAATTAGGTGTTCCCACCACGACAACAAGGCCAGTGGAAAGTCTATTAGGATCCTTTGCCGTGGTGGACACACAAACTCCCAGATGATGACGTATAAAAAGCGACCAGACACATAAAGAGGCAGGTCGGGGTGGTGGATGGATCCTAAAACACCGGACTTTAACACGGGAGACAAATAACTTTTTAACATCCAAATCATGAAGTTTTTTCTAACCTTAATGACTCTTTTCAGTGCTTAAAACTAAAGGAAGTCAGTGAAATGCAGGTGTTTTTTTCCTCAATGTACTGGCGTTTTTTCGGTGCCTAAACCTAAAGAAACTCACAGAAATGTAGATGTGGTAAATAATAGGTCGTGGTCATTTCACAAATTTCTGTGAAATCAGGTTGTTCTCTAACGATAACGCTTCGATCAAACTGTGCCGCCTGTGCTGCACGGAGAGGAACCGCCACCCTGCTGCACCCGTGACCTGCTGATAGTCTGTTAGCGCTGTGACGGAGCCGTGCTCCTAAATGAACTGGTCCGAGCCGCGCGGCTCGCTGCACTGTGGTCCCGTGGTGAATTCCAGATGACAGCACTAATGGATGATCCTGTGATGCAATCATCTCTATCCCTGCCGCCTTGTTCGGCAGATGGGCTGCATTTCCCATTCAGACCTCTGAGATTGAGAGCTCCTTAATGCAGACATGCAAAAGTCATTACACGTCTTATGTATACACTCCTGCTGGATATCCACAATGATTACATAATTCTATTTAATTTAAGGAAAATAGCCCCCCAAATACTTTCCTACAATCACATTTGACAGTCGGTCTAGAAGATGAAGCCTAAGATTACATTTGTCTCCGTATCTGGAGCTGCAGTATGTCGACTTCTTAAAGAGACATCGACGTCCTTTATCAATCTGAGAATTAACCACGACATCACAGAACGACCCAGTAACTCAAAGCACTAATGAGGCCCTGACATGTGTCGTATAATTCATTATTGTTTATGACTATGATCCTCCCGGCTTGCCTTATGTGACAAAAGCACATTGAGCGGCAGGGACGCTGGAAGTCGGGGTGCAGAGGGGCCTGCAGCACACATACTGCTGCAAGGAGACATTTTACTAAACAAGCAATTAAAAAAAACATTTGTTTTATTTGCCCAATAGACAAACTTGTCCAAAATGTCGGCCACTGTGCAGTGTGTTTGAGATCAGAGCTGCTGTATATGAAGTCATATAAATAGTAAAGTTATATACAGTCTATGTCTGCCACACAGTCAGAAACACAACATCTGAGCCAAAATGGCGTCTGATGGCTCTCCGTCCGCTGGTTGGTGTAAGTAACTAAATCTGCAGTTTTGGGCAAAAATAACAAAAGTCTTGGTGAAATATTTTGACAAGAACATAGATTTATGTCACCATGACTGTAAAATGTGAAGGTTGATCGCTCGTTTCACCGCAAATATAGTGACTGATGTGTTGTGGATGCGAGGGGCTTTCAGGTGTCATTAGAAAGGTGGGAATTTGTAGTTTCTGGCGATATCCTGCATTTCTATATAGACGGAAGAGAAAATGATTACGGAGCTTTTGATCACAACTTGTTCTTATATTTACAAAGTTTATATTTGTACGACTTGTTAAAATGCTTCGTAATAAGTAGGGCTGCAACTAATTATTTTCATTATTGATTAATCTGTCGATTATTTTCTCGATTAATCGTTTGGTCTATAAAATGCCAGAAAATAGTGAAAAATGTCCAAGGTGATGTCTTTAAATGTCTTGTTTTTTCCCAAAACAAAAAAAAGATATTCAGTTTAATATGATATAAAACTATAAAAAAGAAAAGCAGGAAATCTCCATAGTTGAGAGGCTGAAAACATTTGCATTTTCTGCCATTTATCCATAAAAAAATCACTTTAACGATTAATCAATTATCAAAATATTTGCAGATTGTTTTTCTGTTAATCGACTAATCGTTGCAGCTCTAGTAATAAGACATACTTTTGACAACATACAGTTTATTCTGAAAGCTGAAGATCTCATATTTCCAAGGAAAGTATAACATTCATATCTTCTATAAATACATGATAATGAAGTAGCGAGTTTTTCGTAGCGAGTACCGGGGGCTCGGGGACGACCCGCCCGGTAACAAGCAGCCAGGCGGCTGACAGCTGCAGCAGGAGCAGGCGGTAAAGACAGCGACATTCGGTCGTTTGATGGATCTCAATTTGGCCATTCAAATTAATGCAGAAACCATTAATATCTGGCAGCATTTAGTGCGACGTCATTATAAAGACTGATGAGCGCCCCCGACTCTGACTGACTTCCTGCGTCGCTGCTCAGAGGCTGAATTTAAGGCCTACAAAACTCAAAATATCTCCAAAGTGCAGCAATCCTTCAAGGTGGGTTGATTTTTTGACAATGTGTCTATCCACACAGGGAAACATAGGTTTTTTTTTTTCTTAAATACACACAATATTGGCAGAGAAAAATACAATTTCTCTGCTTTCTGTCAAGATGCTTTTGTTTCCAACTCTGTTCTGTCCATTCAGTCAACAACTTTCCTCCAGTGTCTCTTCAAATATAGATGTGTTACACCACAGCCAACAAAGTCAGTCCCACTGAAGAAATATCAGCTTAAGCCAGAGAAGTTCTCCTCCACATCCACTCACACTCAGCACACGCCAGTGACATCAGCTGACAGTTTTTCGTAGTCTTATCAGAACCAATCTGGCAGTGTTTCACAGACACGGGAGACTGCATTATCCTCGAGGGATGCAACATCATTTTCACAATCAATTAAAAAAAAGTGGTCTGCTGCTCTGTTGGTATATTCGTTTGTCACTTAGTTAGTCTGGATTACCGGACGTACAGAGTGGGAATAAAACCTCATTTACACCTGGAATTAAAAGGTGATCTGTATCCAGATGTGTTACCTGGATAAAGATTGTGATCAAATCTGCCTGACCACATCTGGAGGTAGTCTGGCTCACATTGTGTTCGGATCTTAGGTCGGTGTAAAATGCAAACGTCTACAAATACAGTAAATACCACTGAGGACAGAGATCTGATCTCCATGCAGTCTATAACAAGAATGCATTAAAAATACAAGGTGTAAACGCAAAGATAGTTTATTATCCAGATAACTTATCCGGATCACATTTTAATACCAGGTGTCTCCATTATCTGTTTTGCAAGGGCACCATGGCTGCAGCTCGGGGCTTAGCACCGCCCGAGAGGACTGTGATTGGTTTTTAAAGAAATTACAAACAAGCCAGAGTGTTGTTTTCCTCTTTCCTAACTCTTGCAGCCAGACAATAATCCAGCACTGACACAGCAGTCTGGCAATGCTATACTAGTCTCTTGTAAATATCATGTTCAGCAGACACTACTTTAAAAACGTTCTGCAATCAGGCAGCTGTCATTTAGACAAATGCCTTTGTGGTCGTTAGAATAGCAAGTACACTTGTAATCGGTGTTACATGTGTCGGGGAATACACTTATTACATTACGTGCCTACTGTCCCCACTGCTCGCTTTTTAAAAATTGAAATAAATCCCATTTTTCAAGTGTTTTAAAACTAAATTAGTGCCCCTAGCAGTCAGAGTAAATAGGACCCATATGACAATTTTTCGCATTCATACCTAAACGTTACATTTGCGGTTTTAAACACGTCGTTAACAGGCAACAAAACAACTTTGTAGTGTTTGAAAAAAAGGTTGTGGTTTGAGTTAAAATCTGTATATTTAAGACATTAAATCACTTCTGTGTATACATACTTCCAACTGTTACCTTCACTTTAAAAATAACTGTGTTTAATTTTATTTTCGACCTGGACACGAAACCCTGGTCTCCTGGGTGAAAGTCCTGTGTTTGTTTGGCCCCTCCCATCCGTCCTTAGTGTGTTTCTCGCTCTAAATACTCTGTAACATTACATCCGGCTGCAACACGGCAGGGACACGCCCCAACAATAAAACATCAATATGAGTCATAATTGCTCTGACTGCTAGGGGCGCTATTTTCAGTCATGAGTCGTATTACAGAGTAGGAAAAAAACATCACCTGCTGTTGTTTCTCTCTGGAGGACAGACTGTTACAGAAAATCCTTCTGTGAGGAATTACATGAGCAACAGAACAGACGCTAACCCGGAAGTGTTGAGGGACTTAACACCTCTCTCTGTATCTGCACAGATAATAAACGCTGCACTTCTTCCTGTCACGGACGAGCCTGCGTGTCATCCAGTCTATCAGCAGCCTGGCTGCCTACAGCAGCGTGTGCCCTCCCTGGGGAGCAGGGTAACAGAATCCCAGGCTTATACAGACATCCACACAAAGGACAGGCCTGCACTGGCAGGTGGCCCCGCCGTAGATAAGTGTGTTTTCTGTTTTTGTGTGTGTGTGGGGGGGAGAGGCGGGGGCGTGACTGAAGGAAAGACTGCTCACTTACAGAGCCTGTTCCTTCTCGGAGGGATGACGCCTCTCGTGGTCGTGACACACAAGGAGGCGGTATACGGTCGACAAGCGGATCTGTTTGTGTCTGTGTTAATGCATAAGAAACCTCCCTCCAAACCGCAGCCCTCTGCACATGCACATGCACGTGCACGCACGCACGCACGCACGCACGCACGCACGCACGCACGCACTCCTCAGGGGCCTCTCATATTCTTGCCTTTTCTTGAGGAGACCCAAGTTACAAATGAAGCTTAAAAAATACGCATCATGACAATAGAATAACTGACCCTTCAATAAGCTCCGCCCCCCTTAGTTACTGTTGCTACGCCTGTCAAGCTTTTCAATCTACTATAGCGCTGCTCTGTACGCAGTTTGCAATGTTAACAGTGGAAAATGTACCACCAAAAATAATGGTGATTTTTTAAACAATGGGTCCTTCAATTCATGCAGAAGTTGACAAAAGCAGCTGGATTCTTTTTTATTGATGACCATTGATTTTATTGGCGGAATTGAAAACAGTTACTAGCAAATTTTATGAGCTGAAGCTAGTTAATCAATGTTAATACTCAGGGTTGACATTAACTCTGATTTTTCTATCATTACTTTTTTGTTGGCTTTTGAGTGTCTCCGAGCTGACTAAAAGTCAATTGAGCGTATTGATACTTTCACAGTATTTATATAACACCTAAATCTGCTTTATAATATTAAAAACATACTTTTACAATATGGGACCTTTAACAAACAAGTCAACTAATTGAGTTGTGAAGTGGGAGGAGCTATTTTTGGCACCCTTAGTTCCAGAAGTAGAAATTAAATCCATTTTCTCCACAGACAATGTTATATAACTCCTCAGGCTTGGAAACTCTTTAAAGAATTGTACAAAAGAAAATATCTGGTTCTGGTCTGTGTATATAAAGTGTAAGGTGAGAAATTGACTGCGACTCCCAAATGTGCATTTCATTAAGAAACATCCATTCACATACATTTCAGTTCTGTGTGCTGCTAACGGTGAGTGGAAGCAACAAAAAACTGACAGAAAAAACATGATTCATCAGAGATAAAGCTGGAATAATTAAAACTGGTGGCTCTAACCTACAGGATTGTGATCTAGGAGAGTCCTGTCCCTCTGTGTTGACACAGACAATATCATGATGAGATTTTTTTTTTTTAAATAGGAGTACCGAATAGTCCTATTTGTCAGTGTACCCCCTTCAGTCCATTTTCCAATCCTTCCACTCGTCTCACTATTTAAACACTCGTCTCTCACTCCGGCGGGCGCTGGCAGCAGAATTTGCTTTTTTGCTCAGAGGTGAGTTGCAAGATACACAAATAACACAGAGGTGCATTTATGGTATTTGTATAATCCGTGAAGTGAAAATTACGCGCTATTTAGATGAAAGGCAATTAGACAATTACAGCTAATGAGGCCAATCCTTTTCTTTCACCCCAAAGAGTCCACAGACTAATCATCAAATTAAAGAATGCTTCTTTTCTCCCCCTGACCCCGCGCTGTCGTAAAGGGAGGGCGCTCTGGGAAAGGCAAACATTGGTCTGCTCTGTGGAGGCCGAGGCTGCAGAACAGGCAGGCAGCATTTAGAAAGTGATGGCCGTATTAATCACTGCTTAAGTTAAGACAGCTTTATGGTCTGCGCAGCAGGCACACACACACATGTAGGAGCCTATACAGACACTCTGCTGCTCGGTCCGTTATACATCATATAGGACTGTACCGAGAGGGCCACCGGCCAAACAGGAAACGTGGTTGTAGCCACAGGAAGTGGACACGCTCAGACGACTAGCAGACCCCGCTGCTGAAACTTCCTACTCTGGGGAGGTTAAAGGTCTCAAAGAAATTCACCTGACACACATGCAATACAGTAAGAACATCCTAAAGACAGACGGGTGGAGAGATAGACGACCTTTATTTAATCAGGGAAAAGCAATCGAGAGCAAAGCTCTCTTTCACAATGCATCAATCAAAATAAATTATAGGAGCGTTTCTAGGAGGTGGGCAACATTACTGTATTTAAGACGGACTCCGTTTTAAAGCTCGAGTGAATATATTGATTTTATTCTAATTGGGAAGGCGGCTAAATAACGCCCCAAAGTTAGGCTAAATTCTGGCAAGGGAGAAACTGGCAGGGCCATTTTCAAAAGGGTCCCTTGACCTCTGACCTCACGATATCTGAATGAAAATGGGTTCTATGGGTACCCACAAGTCTCCCCTTTACACACATGTCCACTTTATGATAACCTGCAGTTTTTGTCATGTCATGTCATTATTCTCACCGATTCTAAAATGGTGTATTTGAATATTTCTGCATACTGGGGTCCATAAACAGTCTTGAATTATATAAATTGGGTATCACTGGGAAGATGAGACTCTTGTGGATTCAATGAGCTCAACTGTATTCATGTGTGATGATGTTAGTCTCCATAGTAACCATTTCATTGTAGTGAGACCATTTTTTGAAACTTGAATTCACTGTATAAAATGACCTGTAGTGACCTCTAGGATAATCTCAGCCTCATGAAACTTTACAAACACAAACTAGAGACCTCAGACATTCAGAGGATGTATAGCTTTCCTACGTATATTCACAATGAGGGAGTTTCTGAGCAGTTTCCAGAAAATAAGTGCAAGCCATCCAATCGCTGAAAAATACAATTGGTGTTGGTTGATCTTGGTTTCTTAATGTGGCATTTTGGAGGGATTTTTGATCCTTTTTTATCAGTTATCTAGTGATCAAAAATGGTTAAATTAATGGATAAATATCCCCTGTGCCAGCCTAAAAAAGACCACAGTGGGTCTATGGTAGGTCTCTAAGGGTTAAGCGAAAAAGGAATGGCTTTTTATACAATTACAGGAAATTCTATTTCCTTTTTTAAAATTGGATAAGTTGTTTTATGACTCAAACATGAGCTGAAAGTTCATTTTTCCCAAGTCCCAATATTCATCTGATGTTTCAGCAAATTAACGTATTGTTGTCTATGGACTGGGTAGGCACGAATGAATTACCCTTCTTGGGATAAATAAAGTAGTCTGAAGCTGAATCTGAATCTGGTGTAACACAATAGATTACTTGCTGTTAAAATGAATTGAATTGTATGAATTAATAGTTATGTATTTTTCTGTCTTTAGTGGCATCAGCCCACTTGTGCATTTTGACACTATGACCTGTGGATTGAACAAAGTACGACGACTCTCTACCACGAACTCTTTGCTCGATCCGAACTTCATCCACACCACCGAGTGGGTTTGGTACTGGGAGGATGAGTCGGGAAACTGGAACATGTACGCCTCAGCTGTGAGTAACTGGAGTTATTTTTAGTTTGATTTAGTGGTGATAATGCAGACAGGAGGAAATGCCACGTATTTTCACTGGGTGGCACAGTCTACAGCACGACACACTGCACATCCATACATAGACTGTAAATCATAACGTAGTCACCGTGACGTAACCCATTGGTTTGTGGAACACCGTTTTGAAACCTTGAGTTTGGCATTTTGGCCTGCGCCATCTTGTTTTTTTGCAACCGGACATGACCATATTTGGACGAGAAACCAAGCTAACCGCTAAAGAAAAAAATTGCAGATTTTCAACCGCAAGTCTGGTGTCCGGTGTTTGTTTTTTTAACAGCGGATGAGCGAGGAGCTCCGGACGCTCGCGCCATTCGCTGTGGAGCTGGAGAGAATCGCTAAGCCGCTGTTGTTTCAATGGTGCTACGCTAAACTAACCGCTAAAGAGGGAACGTTTGCAGATTTTCAACCGGCTGACGCAAGGGTTTTTTAACAGCAAATGATGAGTGAGGAGCTCTGGACGCTCGCGCCGTTTGCTGCAGTGACACAGAGCCGTTTGAAAATCTGCAGTTTCCCCTAAGTTACCAGCTAACACTAGCACTACCTAGCTAGCTTGGTTAGCAAGGTGCAACCGAACGCTGAACAAGACATTTTAGGCGACAAAAATGTTTCAGTGATTTTCTGTGAAGTGAAAACGCACTGTGAAAGGGTCAAAGTTCTACGACAAAAACACGGACAACACCCAAAAAAGTTCACGTCTATTTAAATGTACACAAGGCCATGGTTAGCATTGCTAAGCCTCTAACCTGATGCTAACGTGGCGACCTGTCAATCACAACTTAGCCATGTCCCAAAGCATCCCCTGCTATATCATCTATTTTCTTGAAAGTCTTGAAACTAGAGCTTGAGACCATAAACTCATCAGGAAAATGTTTACTGAGGTAGGCTCATTTTCCCATAGACCCACATTGACTTCTTTTTGCAACCAGTGGAGTCGCCCCCTGCTGGTCATTAGACACAATACAGGTTTACGGCACTTCACTTTTCTGTCCCCGTCTATGATCCATACACAAAATATAACCATGTCAGGGCTGTAAAATGTCATGAGAACATACTAGAACTGTAATGTATATATGAGCTTTGTATTTCCTGCATTCTGTTAAAGCTGCTTTCATCAATATTTTCTACACTGTATATGGTTTATATTATCTGACCATTCTAAGATCAAAGTTCATTACCATGTAAACATTGAAACAGTTCCTCATAGATAACCGTGTGAGTTAGCAAACAGAGGAGCAGCAGGAAAACACAGCAGCAGCCGACAGTGTCATTGAAGATATGCACACTGACAACATGCCTCTGCAAGCCAAGTTAGTGCAGCTGATTTGGGCTAAAAATGGCCACTTCACTTCCATATCAACGAGGCCACAACCCTAAATGATGCTCATTGCAGCAAACTCACTCTAATACATTTTGCACATGATGAGAAAGAAGTGAGGCTGTCCAAGCTTTGCTCTGAGGTGGAATTTATAATGTGATATTAGCCTTCGAATGCAATCTTCAGCTATCTGAGAAAACAAAGAAGCTTTCCTAAAATTTCCTAAAATGTGGAATTTTTTCTTTAAAAACACAACCATGTTTCTCTAGTAATTGTACTAAAGTCAACTGTATTTGCAGTAAACAATAATTTGACTGAAATTCTCATTTATATAGTCACAGTTTTTGTTTGTTTTTCATTCTTAGTTTCTGTGGGCAGTAGTCTCTTTGCATACTAGGCTTGGGCGGTATCTATTTTTTATTTTATTTATTT
The DNA here is from genome assembly GCA_028570985.1 of Heterobranchus longifilis. Taxonomy (NCBI): domain Eukaryota; kingdom Metazoa; phylum Chordata; class Actinopteri; order Siluriformes; family Clariidae; genus Heterobranchus; species Heterobranchus longifilis. The sequence continues at coordinate 10,634 of JAOVVB010210546.1, forward strand.
AAAATTATATATTTGTGTGGCGAAATATTGATGGATCAGAACTCCATTCAGAAAACAAGCATTTTAAAAGTTGTTTACTTGTTGTCTT
>JAOVVB010210557.1:0-10721 GCA_028570985.1 Heterobranchus longifilis
ACAGGGTAGGTCTCTGAGGAGTAATGCATCTGTGTCGCAGTAACACCTCGTTCAAGTCCACAATCTACTGCATAAAAATACACAGCTCTCCAGATAATCAAGTTTTATTTAGAAATGAAATGCTGTTTCCTACGGCCCAAGGTGCCAAAACTACAATATAAAAATATATGAAGATACATACATATACACAGATGTATACAAATACGCATAATGCAACATAGACACAAAATATATATATAAATAATACTGTAAAACTGAATTATAAAACCTATAAGAATGTTTATGATGCTAAAAAATGTTAAATATTTAGTGCAGCAGGATAAACTGCACTTGGGGCTATATAAATATAGATACAATTGTCAGTATTGTCCTCTTAAATAGTTTATTTCTTTTTTTTACTTGAATTTACTGGCGTATTGCTTGACTTATTAGTTATTTGAATGATCAGTTATGAAGAACAGCTGATCCAAAACAGACCAGCCTCTGAATATTATAAGCTCTTAGTTCAAATGTTTCAGAGTTTGTCCTCATTTCATAACTTCATACTTCATAACCCACCTGCTCTTCTTCTAGGTGCACATCAGTAAACCATCAGAAGCCAGTGATAACGATGAGGACGAGTACGATGACAGCGATGAGGAGAAGGATGACACTGAAAGCTTAGATGGGGACATGGATGCAGAAGAGGATGAAAATGAAGAGCCAGTCCTGCGGTTTGGAGTCTTACCCTTTATGAGCGGAGTGTTACCTGCCGGCCGGCTGAGAGCCAGGACCAAACCTGCTGGCTGCCAAGCATATGGACTTATACAGGTCAGCCTCAAGGACGCGACAGTTATATTAGGGCTGCACGCTATATCGTTTTTTTTATTGTCGGCGCGATATCAACTTTCGCAATAAATGTGAAAGACTGCGACATATCGCGAAAGAGATTTTTTGAGTTAGTTGAAAGAGAGTATCAGTAGAAAACTGCTCTTTAAAATGTAACCATCATCCTTTTTTTTTTTATTGGTGCAAATAACTTCCTTTCAGTTTTTTTTAATTCAACAAGCATTTTTTTGTCAGCAGAAAACTGAAAGCAACAGAAAGGCAGAACTGATATGACTGTTTGTTTATTTATTTATCGCAAGTAATATCAGTTATCGCAATATTCAACAATGTTATCGCATATTTTCCTCATATCGTGCAGCCCTAATTTATATATAATACTCATGGTTCCCACAGGTCCTTGAAAGTTTGTGTATTTGAGAGGGGGGAAAATGAAAATCGACATGGGTCATTGAAATGCTGGAATGTATCTATTTTGTGCAAGAAGAGAAATATTCTATAAAATATTATTTTTTAATTAACATTAGTAAATAGGCTACACTCTGCAGTTCTCATTATAAAAATTCTCAGTAATTAACCTTGATCCATGTCTTGCTGTGTGGGGTCCTTCAATTTGAGGGAATTTGAAAAGTCCTTGAAAAGTCCTTGAATTGGCTGTTTAAGAAGGTGTGGAAACCCTGAATAGTATTATTCTGGTTTTACCTGGAGTGGAACCACACCTGGTAATACATGACCGAACATACATTGCTTTCATAATCAAAAATCATGTACTTGCAAATGTAAACTTTAATGTATGCAAGTAATATTTATGCATTTCTTCCTTTTACAGGTAAATGGCAAATCCTACAATCAGGCCAGACTGTTGCTGGGGAACATGGGATCACTACATCCAGCCAACCGCCTGGCAGCATTCGTCACAGGTCGACTGCATCCTCCCGGCGGCGTTGCTGTTAAAAACTCTCAGCAATCCAACCCTGCAAACAAAATCAGCACTCCTGGTGCTCTGCACATAAAGGCTGCTGGCTCAGTAGTCCCTCCAATTATAACTGCAAGGAAAACCACTGATCTGAAGGCACCCACACAACCGCCAGGTAAAATCCTCTCTCTGCTCCCGGATACCCAGCACAGGCATTTAGTTTTAAAGTGATTGCTTCACAAAAGAGGGAAAAGTAATCAACTCGAGAACCCTCCAACACACCTGCAGCTACCTCAGAATATTCAAATCATCCAAGGAAATAAAACTGCCACCACCTAAATAAGTATGCTCATAAATCTTGTTTCCAATGGATAAATAAAACCAGGACTGTACGTTTTGGCACGGATACACACAAACTGTGTTCTGTGTTCTTTCCATGTTTCCATGAAGTCTGAATCTGGCTTTCCCTTTCAGTAGTTATAAACACAAAGACCGAGAAAAGCAGCGTTGCAGTTGTATCAACATTAAACTCCATCTGCGTTCCTTTCTGGGTTTTTCAAATGAAAACGCCCACTCAACTGCGAGCAAAAAGCAGTGATGTCTGCAACACCACAGTAAGCTCATCAAAAAGGTTATGAATAATGTTAACGCTAGCACTAGTTGAGTGCTAAATTTGGAATTAAATGAAAGGATTAGGATCTGAAAGTTACACAATAAGACAAACAAACTAACCGATCGCTGCAGCTGTAGTCCAGCAGCTCCCGTGTTCTGCAAGGTTTTTGTCAAATGAGTCTGGTGGCTTTGAAGAGAGCATAGATAACGGCCTCAGTTCCCTGTCGGAAAATCTGACAGCAAGATAAAGCCGTGAAAATATTCTGTTAATATCGTGCCGGTACTCCTGTCTGCTTCTCACACTGGGAGCGTGCTGACCGCCATCTAAGTTACTGCAACACACTGACTATGGATTAGGAGATACAGTATTTTAATGTTCATATTTGAATACATAAGGAACACTACTGGGGAGTTAGAGAATTATATAAAAACATTTATCAAAAAATGGAGCCGCCCTTTAACATTGCTAACAGCCCTAATATAATATTAGTGAATTGAATTAAACATGTTTTCGATTAGCCAGGATTTAGCTTTAAAGATAACAATTATTTTAATGTCAAGCGATATAAAAATCAAGCAGGTATGTTGAAATAGGATAGCTGTTTCTTTGTCTCACCACCCTGCATTGTTTTGTTCATACAGTTCAGCTCTTCCAGCCTCCAGACTCTTGGAGAAAGTTGCAGCAGCATTCACAGAACTCCTCCACCATCAGCCCTTTTGTCTCGGGCCAACGCAGCTCGGCCAGCGCCTTCCAGAGCAGCGCCGCGTCCTCGCCTGTCTCTCTCACCGTCTCACCGTCGCTGAAAACCCCCAGCTTCTTAGCACAGAGCGGGACCTATTCATTCAGGATCTGCCCTCCGGCTAACCAGGGCACCAGGGGCCAGAAGCTGCCAGGAGTGGCTTTGCCTGGGGGCTTCACCCTCATTCAGCTGCCTAAGCCCGGAGCTGACGGAGCTTCATCAGAATCTGTGAACACTACAAACATGGCTGCTGCGGATAAAGCCCCGCCACAAAAAGATGCTTTGCTTAACGTCAGCCACTTTGCAGCTGATTCACGTGTAAATTGGTTCAGTGTGGAAGCCGCTATTGGAGCTAAGGGGCTATCAAGCAGCAGATCAGTGGAGCCCGGATCCTCCTCTGAGCTCCTGCGTGAGCCCGGATCCTCCTCTGAGCTGCTGCGTGATGAGAGCGTGCCAACAGACGAGAGCGATGAAATCAACAACAGGCAGGTGGAATCAAACCTGGATCTGGCTTCTGACGACTTGAGCTCCGACGACTCCGACTACAGCGGCGAGGGCGACGACGATGTGAGTGTGACGAATAAGAAATGTCTTTGAGCTTTTGTTTTCTCAAACTGAAATCAACCTTTATTTTACCTCAAAAAAAACATTGAGGAGTTATTCTGATTTACAATGGTGTCGAGATTAGAACAATAGCAGACAAAACAAAAACAACAATGTATAAGTTAAAACACAGAATAAAAAACATGCTATGGAGTAAATAATAAAATACAAGTAGTAAATACAATCGAGTATATAATTGAAGAGAATAAATAGATACAAAAGTAGTAGACGGATAATTATAGTGTGAAAAGCATATCAAAAGCAATATGGTTTTAGATATATAAAGTGAATTCCAATGCGTTAGGAATGCAACTGACGATCATTTTCATTATTGATTAATCTGCTGATTATTTTCTCGCTTAGTCGTTTGGTCTATAAAATGTTAGAAAATAGTGAAAAATATCCATCCCAGCTGCTCAAAATCCAAGGTGAAGCCTTTAAATGTTTTGCTTTGTCCAAAACCCAAAGATATTCATTTTAATGTGATTTATAAAACAGACAAAAGAAGGAAATCTCCATATTTGTAAAACAGTAATTTTTGCATGAAAAATGACTTTCTCGACTAATCATTGCAGATCTACAATACATAAACAAAAACAAATCATATCTAATCCTGTGAATGTTGGAATTGTAGTTATTGTGACAGCTTTAAAGACCTGCGTGCTGAATGTTGTTTTCTTCAGGAGGAGGTGGTGGACATCGAGACAGTAGAAGAAGTGAGACAGGGAATGGCCATCGCTGCAATGAAAGAAGCTGTCAGAAAGGCACTAAAGGAGTCACGGTAATACACTAATACATGTGTGTGTGAATGAAAGGATGGATGATATGTAGATCTGTGCATGTTTTCTGCTATTGAATGAATTTTGGCCCTCAAAGTGTCCGTTCTTCTCTACATTCAGAGATTCCAGTGATGGTTTTGGATCATCGAGGGAGCTCAACGTCCAGGTACGGCCTTTTTCTCACGCAGCAAAATAGACGGATATTTCCAAAGTAATGACAATATCGACATCATATCATCATCTTATCTCAATAAACATGGAAAGCGCAGTTGGTTTTTATCTTATACTATCAGTTTAGATTTCAGAGTAGAGTCTTTTATCTCCACTGTCTCTCTATTCCAGGATGAAATGGTCAATGAAAATGACTGCGAGTACAACAGGAGGCGAAAGTACCACACAGCGATAGAAAGGCAAAGACGCACCGAGCAGCGGATGCTCTTCGACAAACTCCAGACTGTCCTTCAGAGTGACCCCCGGGCCCCCAGGCTCCGCCTCCTCTCACTGGTCAGTTCCTGCTCAGCCAGGTTTCCTCGTATTCACTTGTGATGAACTCCACGAAAACTACGAGGAAAAATGATTTCTCCTTACCCCGTGTCTAGACCTCAAACGCCACACGACACTGAAGCACACTGTCCTTACTGTCTGGTCCGAGCTGCAGACTGAGCTGCTGAACTTTCTGTGCAGTTTTATAGATGAGGATCTCACAGTGTTTCCCCTTCATAATCAAAATAATATATTTTTGTGTTACACAATACAGAATAAACAGTAATAAAGGAGAAAACATGCCATCATAAACAATAAAATCAAAGAATGAGGTCAGATAATATGATTCTATATTATTATAATAATGAAGATAATATGATACAAGTGTAATAATAATGAAATAATGATAAAACCCTAAAATATGTAGTAAATTGTAGTAAAGTAGTGTTTTATTGGGCATCAACCTCTCTTTTATGCACGTTTTGTCATAAAAAAATAGACTTGAAGTGTAAATAAACGTTTCAGGTTTTTAAGCCCGTGAGACGCGAGCTCGCCCGGAGCCGGTGCAGACAGCTGCAGAGATTAAAATGAGAGCACATCTGTTGCATGAGACATGCAAGTAAAACACAAAACACAGAAATCTTTAATGTCAAATAACCAAAACAGTTTGAACTTTGGCAGAAAATTGTGTGTTTATGCAGCACATTTGCGGGCCTTTAGATAATTATAACTGTAGTAGACATTGTCAGAAAATGGAATTTGTGCTACTGGAAGTTCATTAGTTCAATTTGCACATTTGCAAAGTAATTCTGCTGTAAACCTCAGAACTTGTTAGAGCCTAGTTTGATTTACCACTTGTACACGTTATCTACATGCACACTTAGCAAATGTACTGATCTTACTTTTAGCCTATTCCCATAAAAACTCTAACAGACATGTTTAAATCACTCAGTTTTAAGATGTTGGGTTATTTAGGAGTGATTTAACAAATATACTCACGTTATGGAACTGTTTCAAATCCAAGTTAATTGTGATTGACGACAGAAACAGCTTAATTAAACGTCCTCGTCAAATGCTGTACTTCCTTCTGTACAATGCTGTGTGTCAGCAGTTAGCATCAAAGAAGAGTAATGTTTCACAACAAAGAAGGCATATTCCAAATACATATATGCATGAGATGGCTGCCCACACAAACTGTTTTGCACTTCAGTATGCTACAAGTTTGACGAGATAATCCATTCACAGCTCCGTGCCACGGTCTTCACTGTGCCTTCTCTGTTCTGTCGCGTTTGCAGGCCGTAAAAGAAATCCACAATCTGGTGCAGACCTCCAGATGTCTGGAGGAGAAGAAGAGGAGGCTGCTTCAGATTCAGTCCGTCTACGTGAAGGAGCTTTCCCTTTTGTCCGGTATGTACGATTCGTGTTGCTGCATGTTGATGCATTTCTGTCCTTAGTCTCACTTTGTGCTGATTTGTTTATTATTTAAATGGAAATCTGCTGTAGAGTAGGGACGCCACGGTGAGGACATTCTCCCTCCGGTTAATAAACTTGTGACAACACCGGCGTTACAGATTACACCAGACATTTTTACAAGAAAAGATATTTCGTCAATGACGATTAAGATCTGTAGAGCGCTTCGGTCGAGCTTTTTCACATTTGTCTCACTCGAGACAAATGTTGCCTCCAGATGCTGCCACCTTCAGTATCGCCAAATAGGCGCTTTTGCTTTTCACTTTGACACCAAATCTTCGGCTGCCGTCTCGTCAACTCTCAACTCTTCACATGATGAGTGAAATCTGACTCCTGCGACTCAGCTGCTGCTGCTGCTGCTGTACTCAGCAGTCACTTTCAGTTTATAATTGTAGCGTCCATCGTCAAGTATTGATAACAGCCATAGTATTTTACAAATTTGTTATATGTGGACATTAACTAAAACAACAGTGGTGTGCAGGTAATGTATTGTTGTGTATACAACGGTGACACGATCACGGTTAGATCATTTGATCGACACCAGATCTGCTGCAAGTCTTGCTGTGATAATCATGAATAATGAGCAGAGTTAGTTGTTGCTATGAATCTGTGTGGATAAACAGAATAGGTGAAACCACATACACGATGTAGCTGCCTTTACTGAAACTTGAAATCTCACTTTTTTTTTTTAGGAAAGTCGGACTTGCTGATTAGACACAAGCTAAATGAGATCTGCGAAAGGCAGAAAATTAGAGAAAAGCGGATGGGATGGAGTCCTTTCTTTTCCAATCTACTCCAGTCCAGAGCTGCTCTTCTGGAGGCCACTGCTCCGCAGCACAAGTTCCTGCCCATGCCCCTGATACAGCCCGACTCCTACATGGCTCCGTCGCAGGCTAAACCCGCCATGTCTGCAGCTCCATCTCAGGCTAACCCTCCCATCCCTGCAGCTCCATCTCAGGCTAAGCCACCAATGTCTGCAGCTCCATCTCAGGCTAAGCCCGCCATCCCTGCAGCTCCATCTCAGGCTAACCCACCAATGTCTGCAGCTCCATCCCAGGCTAACCTTCCCATGTCTGCCGCCCAAAAGCTAAAGGCCCTGCTTCAGCCTTACTCACAGAGAGATGCAGCTCAACCCAGCGTGGAGACACCCAAGCCTCCATCAGGGTCCTCTGCCGTCCAGGCTGAGGTCACTGCACCGTCACTACCAGGCGGTCAACATCAGACCAAGTCCGAGGCCCAACAGGAGACACCTGGTGCCGCAGCCCAGGCCAGTGTGCCTGATTCCAAAACGGAGTCCTTCATCGCAGCTCTGCTCCAGGCCGCCGCAGCGCAGGACGGAGGCTCACCCACATCCTCAACACCCATTTCCAGCAAGGGTCCTGTTCAGTCTGCAAAGTCCTTTGCTCTTCCTCTGATTCGCTCCAAGACCGGCAGAATCATTCTTCCCTCATCTCTGAAACCACGTAAGTGAAGACTTCCTGTAGAGCTGCTCAATTATGGCAAAAATAATAATCACCATTATATTGGTCAATATTGAGATCATTTTACATGATTACTCATTGACTTTGGAAACATGCATTTATTTAAAAAGAAAAAAGTGTCTTTTTAACAAAGGGGTTTCTTGAACTTTAAAAAAGACACAGCTGGCTGCAATATAATATAATGTAACGTTAATGACGAGCTGAAAACAGACGCAAGCGTTAAGTTTTGCTTTCACTTCTCCACGTGTTTTCGATGCCCTCATGACGGACTGACAGGTTAGGAGGGGAGGGGTTTTATTTTATGTGGTGTGTAAAATGTTCTAAATAAATAACAAAATGTTCTAAGTAAATAACAAATTTGAAATTGAGAAGTTTGGACATTTTTGTTATTACAGAGAGAATAAAGCACCGATGAAAGGTACCGTCAGGTATCAGTATGGGTGAAATGTGAACGGTACCCAGCTGCAGCTGCAACACGTGTCTTTCAGTTTAATTAAAGGCATTCATTTTTAAGGATTTTGTTATTCTACAGTATTAAAAAATATACATAAATCTCAAAATTGAAAACCGAATACCTACCAAACAAACAAATATCTGAATAGAATATTTTTAAATGCGTGTCACGGCAAATATTGATATATGCTATTAATAAGTGCCACAACCTCCTGAAATTCCTAAACGTGGTGAACTATATTCAACATACTCCAGTCAGTGACTCAGTTAAAATGTAAAGAAAAGCGGTGCGCTAACACGAGACAAAACGTCGTGAAACAGAATGTGCCACAATAATCGTTTCTTCTCGATTATCTAACCTAACATCCTGCTCTGCCCAGGATTTAATCCCAAATTATCTTCATTTATGTGTATTATTATATTCTTACATACATGTATTTTCCTCTTTTCTCACAGTTGGTCACGGATACTATACACTCGTGGTAATGGAACCCAAGAAGAAAGGAAAGGAGGGTGAAGATAGCTCTTCAGCGAATGTGGAGCTTTCTGATGTGGGCTCGTCCAAGACCCGAGACAAGAGCTTTTCTGAATCTGACCACCCTTCAGATTCAGAAAGCAGGCATATTGTGGAGGAGGACAAAACTGTACAATCCCCAAACTCTAAACCAAAGCGCTCAGGTGTAAATGAACCCCCGCCTGACTTAGCCTTCCTCAAAAAATCAGTCTTTAAGCCTAAGGTGGCTCCGCCAGCTGCGGGGAGCAGCCGGGGGCGGGGCTCAGCGGTGGGCTCGAACAAACCACTGGCCTGCTTGAGTTTCATGCCTGTGAAACAGATTCCTAAATCTGCTGAGCCTGATCCCAGCCCTCCTGTGGTGCGCCGTCCCAGAGGCAGGCCCCGAAAGCACCCCATTACCCCTGTTAGTGCAAATGAAAAACCTGCTGCGGTGCAAGGCGCCGGTAAAAGTGACGGTGACACATCTCCTCCGGTTGAAAAGAGACAACGTGAAAAAATGAGTTTGGTAGTGACTAAGGCAAAAGCGGAGTGCCCCCCAGGAAAGGATAACCCGGTGCCGGTCAAGCGAGGCAGAGGAAGGCCTCCGAAGAACAGGTCTGCACAGAAGTCGGGTTCTCCGGTTGTGCGAACATCCAAACGTTCCAAAGACGACAGTCCCGTCAGACTTTCTTACCGTTTTAAAAGCCCCAAGACTAAACCCGAGGGAAGTCCGGAGCCCGGAGATGCCGCCACATCTCGGCCGTTAACCCGAGGTTCTTTAGGAAAGGACTTCCCCAGCGCCAAGAAACGCTCCTGGATAGACGTAGAAAAGGAACTGGAGCCGGAGCTTCAGTCTGAATCTCAATCTGAGTCCGAGTCTGAATCTGAATCTGAATAATCCTCATATCTTCCTGCAGCTGCAAAAGCCAATGCACACAGTGGTTTGACCTCAGTTAGTCTCAGAGCTGGATGCTGCTCTTTTATGTGGGCACAAAACTCAGTGGACTTTTTTTTCACACTATAGAGACGTTTTTTGGTACAAAGAATAAAAGAGAAAGCATTAACTGACCTGCTGAATGTATGAATGAAACTAACGGTAACGCCCACATTCAGTTTTGATGTTGTGTTTTCTAAGATTCACCTCTAATCATGTTTCCTGTCAGAAGTAGGATATTGAGATTTATTCAAATTGTGTTTTTTTGTTGAAGTCATTTATTACTGATCTGTCTTATGCAAATGAAAATAAAACTCTACAGATGAATTCCGATGCGTTAAGCCTTACAGTGTAAGTTTAATATCTGTATCCTGTTTCCCGATCAGACAACACACTGCTTCATTAACTCTGTAAATGTTAACTTGTGTCTTTTCCATTTTTATTGAGTGCTAGTTTGATGCATGTATCCCCTTTTGAGATTCTTGTTTTCCATTATTAACTCTGTGAAAATCATCTGTAGTAGCACTTTATGTTTTTGGTAGAAACCACCCATGATGTCTGATGTCTTTGCTGTAGTCAGTAGTGATCTGTATTCTGGGGAGTTAGCTCAGTAATATGCATAATAACCTGATGTGTCACAAGCAATCGAGATGAAAACTATTAGCCATATATTGTATCTATGAAAATAACCTCTGTAAATATTGAATTTCTTTCTTTTATGATGATTTTTGAAACACTGGTTGTCCTGGTACTTCAGTTAAATTGAAAATGTGAAAAATAATGTGGCCTTTAAAATCAATAAAAACTCATGCATTTACTGTAGTACTCTTCGTGCATTTACTGTAGTACTCTTCGTGCATTTACTGTAGTACTCTTCGTGCATTTACTGTAGTACTCTTCGTGCATTTACTGTAGTACTCTTCGTGCATTTA
>JAOVVB010210578.1:0-10720 GCA_028570985.1 Heterobranchus longifilis
TGCTGTAAAGTTGGGCATTTTAACATGGGGGTCTATGGGGATTGACTCGTTTTTGGAGCCAGCCTCAAGTGGCCATTAGAGGAACTGCAGTTTTTGGCACTTCCGTGTTAGCTTCATTTTTCAGCCCCAGAGTTTGCCGATTGGAGGATGTGCATGCAGGCGACGATGTACACATTCCTGCCGTTGGTTTCACGTTATTCTGTTGATCAACGATTGGTGGCAGTAAGATTTTTTTTTACAAGAAAACTCCACAAGGCACCTTTAAGCAAACAAAAATAGTTTGCTTGGAATTAATATTAGGATAAATACTGGAAGTTAGAATAAATGTAAAATGATGCAGGCAATGAATGTCCTAATGACTACAGTATAATGGGCCAGGGTCTATAATCTGAACATAATGTAAAGCCATGAACTCTTAACAAGAAAATCTTAAATTATGACTTTAATAAATAGACAAAAATTGGCCTCATATATTAGCAAATGAACATACTGTTCCTATCCTAAATGATTTTCTTAGGGGTCATAACTGAAGTTTATATGGACATACCAGCTCTCACTCAGCCCCTCTTCCTGTCATATCAGAGCTACTCACACAAGTTCAACAAGAGGCTGACAGGTTTCACAAGGTCTTACAGCAGCTCCACATACCTTCAGGCCAGGACTTGGGAGGTCCGTTTGGGTTTTGTCCCTGCATCCCAGCTGGAGTACCCGATGGACCTGGAGGGGGCATGTTGGGACCCATCATTCCTAAAGAAACAAATATGTATAAATACATAAGTCTAAAGCAGGAAAGAGTTGCAGCGGTGTGAACTGGCCCGTCTCAGCTCGACTGATGATGTCGCCTGCAAGTCGCCAGTGGCTGGTTTTAAAACGTAAGACATGTCACCTGTTTCAACAGCCAATCAGCTTGTAGCAAATTCAGCTGGTCAAATCAGTTACAAACTGTCAGCTTGTCGAAATGGCAGAGGAAAGAGAAGATCACCTCATCAGTTTGTTTAAGTTACAGTTGTGTCTGTATGACAAAAGCCTTAACATTTACTCAAATAAGATTAACAAACAAACTGCTCTTTGTTACATTGCACACCGACTGGGTGTTTGTGGTTTCCTCTAAATGACGGAACTGCTCCGGGAAGAGACGGGAGAATCTGACAAAAGAGGGCCGACCTCTTGTCTCAAATTCACAGCATAAATGTATGTTTTTCACTATTTCATCACTACCAGATTATCGTCTACCGACACCGCCGTGCACAGAGTGAGAGCCAGGCAGGCAGGGTTCAGATCTGTGCATATTGCAACGGAACAAAAACACAGACACATCGGCAGTACGATAATAACATCCAAAACACAAGATCCACTCTCAGTGGTTTCTGTGACACGAGAAATACTTTTCAAAGTAATGTTGATGCCACTACTAGAAATTAAACTGTAACAAGTATCTCACTATTTATCTTCATTAATATTTTTAAGATGCTACAAATTATATCCAGCTATAAAAAAAGGCTGAAAAGCCGAAAGTTAGAAAGGAAGTACAGGAGTTGTTGCTATGGAGACGATACACTGTCTTGTCTAGGCACATTGGTGTGAACTGGCAGGTTTCAGAATGTTGCAGACGGACGCATCGCAAGTAGCTGAAACTCCCATCGCAAATCTTTGGTCTGAACTGAGCTAAATGGCACATTTATAACACAGCATTTTGAGAAGAGGACTTTTGTGATAAAGTGTAGCTAACAGTATGAAGATTCAGTGTTGGGTACAAATGTGTCTTCTATCAATTAAAGGTACAGTGCATAGTTTTCCGCGGCATCAAGTGGTGAGGTTCTAGACTGAAACCAATTGAAACACTATCCCGCTCACCCCTCCCTTTCGGAAAAATTCACAAGCTACGGTGGCCTCCAGGCACAAGAAGCTAATTGAACAGATTTTAGTTGCAAAGTTCTCACAAACTACTCACAAACAAAATGTTGGCAGGCAAAAGCAAACTCTCTTCTTCTACATTTTCCTACCGGTGCATTTCCAGTGGGCGCCCTCTAAATTTAAAAACACAAGGCCCATTCTAGAGACAGGTTTGTCCTTTCTGGGCTACTGTAGCTGCACGATGGCCGCCTCCATGGAGGGACACCCTAGATAAAAACGTCTCATTCTAAGGTCATAAAAAAACAATAATTCTTATTTTGATGTGATTATATACTAATTAAAAAATACTAATGAATATATTCCATTTTTGCCAAGTCAGGCAGCTAAATACTACACACTGGACTGTGACTGAACCTTTAACCATCAGACGGTTGGATATAGCTTGATATTCCAGACATTCCCCATGCATACTCACCATGAGCTCGACTGTAGCCTGAGCCCATCGGCACAGGACCCACTGGTCCTACTGGTCCACCTACTGGCCCGCCACCAGCTCCAGGAGCCAAGCTGGGCATGGGCTGCTGCTGCTGCATCCCAGGCATCGGCCTCTTCCCTTGGACCGCCATCTGGAGGTGGTCTGGCAGGGGCTGTCCCCGGGCCAGCATCTTATAAGCCATGATCTGGGCTCTGAGTTGGTGAAGCTGGTTCTGGTTGAAGGGAGTTGGGCCACCAGGGCCACCAGGACCTCCAGGGCCCGGAGGGCCACCAGATTCAAGGCCAGTTCCAAGGGTGGAGACACTGGGGCCCAGGCTGGGTCCAGGGCTGGGGCCTGGGCCAGAGCTACCTGGAGGGCCAGGCCTGTTATTGGGACCCAGAGTGTGTTGATCTCCACTGGGGCCATCTAAAGGTGCAGAGGCAGAGCCGGGACCGCCGGAGGAAGAGGAGGAAGAGGATGATGGCATGAGAGGTCCAGAGGGGGGGCCATTTGAAGGGACAGGGCTGGAATGATCAGAGCCACCTAACGGAGAGTGGTAACCTGGAGGGCACAGACAGACAGACAGGTAGGTGAAAGGGTGTTGGGTGGATAGAGTAGAGAATCACTCACCTGGGGTCTCTAAAGGAACAAGCAACCACGTACATGCATGCATACATGTATTCACTCACACACACGGACACGCACACACGCACGCACGCACGCACTCACACACACACACACACACACACACACACACGCACACACACACACACACACACACACACACACACACACACACACACACACACAACCTCACACTCACACACACACACACACAGACACACACACACAACCTCACACACTTGACGTCCATGCCAATTTCAGCCTCTTAAGGCGAAAACTGTGGCCACCAAAGGGATGGGAAATTTTTGTGGACCGACCAACCGACAGAGCTATAGAGCTGGTGGTCGCAGCTACGGTTAAAATGGTATGAGATTTTCACGGTACGATAACAAATATCACAGTTTCACAGTATCGTGGTATACGGTATTACACAATTATTATTATTATTTTCATCAGTTACAATACAGGAATGAAAACAGAAGGGTTTTTTGTTGAACAAATGCTTTATTATAATTTAAACTTGAAAATGTTTTTAATGGAAGTATGTGATAATTAGATGCCATTAAAACGGTATACCGCTGCAACTCTTAATATATCAATATTTGTCTGACCAAGAAATATTTCCACACATAAACCCTGTAAAACACCAAACTGTGTTTTTTACACTTCTGTATTTGTAGTACAAACAAGATACAACATGTTTAGAGGTGCTGGTAGGTGGATTTGATTCCTTTGGATAGAGTCTGTCCAGCTGTTTCCCTCCCTTTCTAGTCTTTATGCTAAACTGGAGCTTTATATTTACCATACTGATGGTGAGTGGTATCAATCTCCTCATCTAACTATTAGCAAGAAAGCGTATAAGCCGATTTCCCCAAAACTATTCCTTTAACAAAAGCCTGAAGCGTAGCCAGATAAATGAGTTATTCCCTGACATGATTCAAATCCTGCCAGACTGTTATTTCATAATGTATTTAACCCTGATGACAGTGCTAAGCCTGTCTGTCTGTCTGTCTTGTTTCATTCCCTGTATCCCTTCCTTTTAGCAGACTGCATGCAGAGGCCAAGCTGCAAAGTTACATTGAGTCGCTGTAAAAAATGTCAGTATTTTGATATTAAAATAAATGTTTTATCATGTTTGAAAACAATGGCTCATGTGTTATTTAATGGCTTGCGACAACAGAGACACTCCCTATGAGCCATCCAGGCCACATGACTACACCATCGCTTAAAAGAACACATGTGTTACACAATGCTGGAAATTATGAAAAAGAACACAACATGTGTTACACAATGCTGGAAATTATGAAATTGCTTAAGGTAAGTCTACGTAGCGTGCCTACCCTGCGAGTGTTGGTCTAGAGGACTGGGTGGGGGGCCCATACCACTGTGCCCGCCCTGTCTCATCGACAGTCCCTTCATCTGATTGAAGCGGCTCTCCTCACTCATGCTCTTCTCATGCATGCTCTCCATGGGCTGTGGGAGGAATCACACAGGGTGCAAATTAACGTAAATTAGGTTGTTTCAGCTGCAAACATAATATAGTTCTGCTCGGGAAAAAGCACATTCAAATAAATAATAAAACAGCAATAATATCATGGAAAATGTAAGGAGTTAGTAAGATAATGACAGCAACAATTTGAGCACACATCAAGTAGACTGCATTGTGAAAAATATGGGAAAGGAGTTTGGGAGCCATTCCACCGAATCAGTGCCTTTTCTGTCCCTGTGACAGTGTATTCATAAATATGCATGAAAAGTATCTGTATAATAGATTATATTATCAAGCAAAGTGTCCTGCACTTTGTCCCAATTGCAATTTAAAGATACATCATGTAAAACCTTAATAAAAACTACATAGAGCACTGCAAAAATAGAGAGTGGGGGCAGGCTAAAATCCTAACACTTCACTTCTCCATGGAAATTCATAATTAGGTTAGTTAAAATACACATTTTAGTCATGCCCCCAGGTTGTCCCCAGGTCCCAGTCCTGTTACCCAGACACATTCCTCCCTCTAAAAATTTGGGACATTTCACAAGTCGCATGATCAACAGTTAGTAGCATCAGTTGAGTCTCCTGAAGGCCATGGGTCATTCCCAGCGGGTGGCCTGGCTGTGAAATCTGATTGGTCATCACAGTAAGAGACCCGCAGGAGAGCGACGACCGACATTACTGTCTGCACTGAGGCTGTAGCGGACTCTGTTATAAAGCTGGAGTGGAGATATTGGTATCATATGAAACTAGACGACTTAAGGCATCCATTGGTACCAACCTAGCTTGTCAGGAAAGGGGGCTGAATAATGTCTCAAACTTAGGCTACATTTTGGTGAGGGAAAAACGGGCATGGCCATTTTCAAAGGGGTTCCTTGATATCTGACCTCAAGATGCAAAAGCCACCAAAAAAAGGTTTGAAATAGCAGCACTCCAAAAAAATAAATGAAGATTTGCAAGACTGGGCTTAGATATGCATTATTTTATTCTGCATCAGGCTGACGTGTTTCGGCCAAAGCCTTCATCAGAGCATAATAAAAAGTACTAGCAGTAGTACACGCCTCTTTTTATATTACATACAATCACCCCGACTGTAGCTGAGCACCCACAGCCAATGAGGCAGTTAGAGGAAGCGCACCTGCTCTACATCCTGGTCTGACCTGAAGATATCTGAATGAAAATGAGTTCTGTGGATAACTATGAGTCTCCTCTTTACAGACATGCCCACTTTATGATAACCCCATGCAGTTTGGGGCAATAACCTGCCATTGCTCTCATGCAGTATAAATGTGTTATTTTCACCTATTCTAGAAATTGTGCATTTGAATATTTCTGCATACTGGGGTCCAAAAACAGTCTTGGCATTACATGAATTGGGTATGACTGGAAATCTGAGATTGTGGATTCAATGAGCCCAATTGAATGAATGTGTGATCATGTTAGTCTCCATAGTAACCATTTCATTGTTGAAAAAAAGACAAAGAAATGCACCTATGGCTGGTCTCTAATGGTTAAAGTAGATATGAGTAGTGGAAACAGAAATGTTAAATTAATGTTATTCTGACACGTGCGCGAGCACGCACGCACGCACGCACGCACGCACGCACGCACGCACGCACGCTGTGTTGTGTTTTTCTTAAAAAGATAGTTTTGGTAGGCTAAACCACTTGAAGGTGCTAAGTATTCTCATGCCCTGAGATTGACTACAACACATTTTGAATAGTTAAACATGTGTGTTATTAGATGCTGATTAGTGCTGAAAAAAGATAAAGAATGAAGTTTAATTTTAAGAAGTTACAACCATAGACTGGTTACAACATGCAAATGGAACCAATTTGGTGGAATGGGTTTTTAACATGTATGGATTAATATGCAGCTGCAGTTATTCACAAGTATTACAGACTAAAAGGAATAATTACTTTCTCAAATATGGATTAGTGTTTCAATGTGCCAGTGTCAGCATGTGCCCATTGTGATATAGTGGAGCCATAATGGAAAGTTAAAGTGAAGGTGCAGTCATATATATAATATGCAGATCTGCCCTGTAAGTCTACAGTTATTCAGGTTGTATGTGTTGTTGTGGAATTACCATCCAGATAGCTGCATGATACAGAACAGATCGTGTTTAAACTCCTTAATACAGTATGCATGAATTGCATTTGAGAATTGTGTCTCAGCGGGATGTTGGGTGTTAGTATGTCCTTACTTTGTGCAGCGGGTGCATGTTGTCCTGGCCGTATCCGGAGGGCCCTGGCTGGGAGTGTCCAGAGGAGGGAGGGCCAGGGCTGGGGCCCATCATACTGTGAGAGGAGCCTGGGGAGGGCCCAGGACTGGGGCCCAGCATGGCCCCAGGGGAGGGACCAGGACCAGGGGAAGGACCTGGGCGAGGGGTGCCTCCCATGGGGGGATCTGGCGTCGACATCGCCCTGGATCTCCTGCTCCTGGGTGAGCAGCAGGGACCTGAGAGAAATCACAGAGGACATGATCTTTGCAAAAACTCATAATGCAATATGCAAAAGTTAGTGATCTAAATTAGCATTCATTTAGTGGTTTGATTAGACAAAACTGTTAGGACTATCTTGACAGTGAAGCTGCATATCTGCCTTCAACTACTGATAATTGAAGTGGGTGCACAATCTTTGGTAGATATATGGGTGATTTTTATCCAACGCCTATCAGATGAAGACTCTCCATTCTCCTGCTGCGCTGCACCAAATCACCCGTAGCGCGCATATGCAATTACAGCTGCAGGGTCTACCACTGCACTTGAGCTGAACGCGGGGAAATAACAGTAAATTATGCACATGAGCCCATGCCGCTGAGAATTTCCTCTCTCAGACGTTGAAAGGGTGTCTCGTTAAATATAAAAAAGGGGAATGGCGGACTGTGCTTGTGCGACTGACCTACCCGCAACAACAGGACAGGCGGTCCTGGGTGAATTTCTGCGCTGCCGAGTTGATATTTTTGGGGGATAAAAGAAGACGCAGCAGTTGACGCAATTAGTCTACTCACCCTCTTCAGTAATCTGCCTTCAAGCGTTGATTTGTTTCACCGACGCGGCTCGAGCGCCCCCTCCACCGCTTCTATGACCGAATGTCTAGTCACGGCTGACCGGCAGTGCGCATGCGTGCGCAGCCAAAGCAAGGCTTTATTCAAGTATCAAGTCTGTATTGTAGGCACAGTGTGTAAATGGACAATAGTCATTTACAGGTATACTCAAATGTTAGTTTTAGCATACACCATAAATAATAAAAGGATACGAGTCTGTATGCTTAAATTAAGCATTTTAAAGTACAATCTAAATGCCAAAGTAATTATATCCTCAACTTTTCTTGTTCCGTTCTTTTTTTTTTCTCAGTGTGTATATTACAAATCATGATAAACTGGGGGTTCTGAACAGTTATAGTCATTATTGTAGTCAAATCATGACAAAGCATAAAAAGGTACAGTATTCCAGAGAAAATTAAACAATAAATTCATCAATTAAACATGAATTTTGAACAAAAGTGATAGCCTAATAAAAACAAGCAACCAACAATATTTTTCAGAAATGCTACAGCAATCAGTTTTGAATGCTTGTTTTTACAATGTAAGTAGATTTCTCAGAACTTCCACACTGAGGCCTAAAATCATGCATGCACCCATGGAGTTTTCTGTATACAGGATGACTTTCACAGAATATATATATATTTTTAAAAAAAAAACATGCTATACCTACCAAAGATGTGCACCTATCTCAGGGTATAGATAAACGCATTATTGCATTGCATTGCAATGAGCAACTGCAGTACTTAGTCTACGAAGGACTTTTAAAACATCTCAAATAAACTGCAGAAACCAACAGCAACATTTTACAGTGTTACTGCATCTCCTGTGTAACATTTCCTGTACACAGCAGATTTTCTCTCACACTGTAACATCATTGCATTATATGAGAAACAAACTAATAATCCCATGTTGAACACCTAAACCATGTTAATCCACAGAATGGCATTTACCACAGTGCCCTTCAATTTACCACTTAAAATGGCTATCAAACTCACCACTGTGATTCATAAAAATACAAAAAAAGTCAGATAGCCATCACTGATGAATAGGAGTTATTAGCATACCTGTGTATTCCCTTATGAGGCTGTTCTGCCAGAATGAGAGGTTTCATATCCTCAGTGGAGTTCAGAGAGAACAAACATGAAACCAGATCACAGGACGGGCTGGCTTCAAACGTTGACTGGTGGAAGACTGGTCCCCAGGACCATGCAATGTACAACAGCAGTCAACTGCAAATGAAACTCATGTTAAAGACTCTCATTCCTCCGACTGAATTACATTTTGAAGACGAACATCGCATTTTATCAAAGAATACAACAGAACAGTCAGTGCTTCTTTTGCAGTGAAGAACAGTGTGCATCTCTTCCAAACTGCTTAACAGAGTATGAGATACAAGGGAAATGTGATTCCAGTGTTTGAAGTTTAATCAGGACAACAAACCAGATAACAGTAGTAGTGCAACTTGCAGTAGTAGCCTTCACGTAGAAAAGGGACAAACTAAACACACTGCAACAAAAAACTCCATTCAGCTCAGGCCGGCCTTATTAACGATATAACTTTGCCAAGTAAAACCTTCAGTGAAAAGAGTTGTTCTGGGTTTTACTCTGTCAATTTATCCAGATCACTTTATAATCCTGCTTGATGGGACAAGCCACCGTTTCTCTTCTCTGTAAGAGCAGATTTCTGGGAGTGTTTCATATTCTTAATGATCAATAATGGAGCGCCAAAGCATGTGAGGGATCAATGCCCATATTTGGGACAGACTGCAACACTAGAATTAATTTACATCTGTTCAAGATGTGCTTGGAAGAATTTGAAACCTCTGTGAAACTCAACATGACAGACTCCTAAATACATTACTTATTTAAGACAAACACATAAACTACACTAACCCTACACTCACTCACGCAAACTCACATTCATAAACCCGATAAATAAATTTAAAGAATGAAAAATAAAAAAGGGAGATGTTCAGCAGATGGTATATCATACAAGTCAAGAACAGAATCAAGACACCATCCCTGCTAACTGACCAGTGAGCTAATCAAATATCATGTAGACCACACATCACCTTCCTGTCTATCATACCAGGATGAAAACAGTAGTTGAGTGTATTTGGAGTACTTTAAAGCGCTTAATTTTACACATTAATGCTCGACTTTGAGGCTTTTTGGGTGTCTGATAAAGTGAATCAAGAATACTTCAAGTACTTGAAACATTTTCAATCATGATCCATCTTGAAATCATACATTTGCCCAGTAAAATAATGCCCCAGCCAGTACCCATTAATGACTGTTAGCTTATAATACCCGTCCACACAAAAGGTGATGACAGAAGCCACACAGTTTTTATTCCCGTTGACCAGTGAGAGCATAAAAGCGCCATGTCCACCTTGCAGCTGCACCATCAACAGAATCAAGTCGTTCTGTTTAAAAGGAAATGAGGAGTCTTGTTCTGCCCCCTACAGGTGAGAGAGCATCATCCTCGGTGCCTTACAGGAAGACAAACTCATCACTGTTTCTTCTGTTGTTACTCCTGTCCAGTCTGCCGGGGGGCAGGATGTGGGCTGCAGGTCCACTGTGATTGCTGCTGTGACCCTCAAGTCCATAATCCTGACCCCGGCCCTCTACGAAGGTAAAGATGGGGTACTTCTCCTTTGATGATGACAGGGCCTGGGAGGACAACAAAATCAAGGCAACAAAATGTTATATCAAGTCAGTTTACTTTTATATCTTATAAGTACAACAAGAACAAGACGTTAGTGCTTCAATCAGTCTCTGTTGTAGGATGAGATTGGTACACAAAAAATAAAATGGCTTTGACAATCTGATGATCCAGCTCCACTACACACGATCTGACAGCAAAAAAAAAAACGCTCTCCATTCATTGTGTATGGGAAGCGACTGATTCGCTGCACAAAGCATGCTGGGATACCTGGTGATGCGGAACAAGCTGGCGGTGCGACGAGAGGGAGCGAAATTCAAATGGCCACAAGGGACCGTTGGGGCAGGGGCGGGGCGAGTATAAGCGAATAAACATAAAAAATAAAAATAAACATAAACATAAATGTGTAAACTGCACATCTGTTAACTTGCACACCTGTGAACTCTGCACTTTATATAACTTTGCACACCGGAGTTCTCAGCTCAGAGACTTCTCAATATTCCCTGTACATGTACATATACGCACTGTTCTATGTTCTGGTACCTACTGTTTTTATTTTTATTTAC
>JAOVVB010210598.1:0-10720 GCA_028570985.1 Heterobranchus longifilis
CATTTTGTGTGACAAACATGCAAAAGAATAAGAAATCAGGAAGGGGGCAAATAGTTTTTCACACCACTGTATATAAGTATGGATTAGACACTTGATGAATAGATACACAGGTTGATTCGACAAGATACTTGATGGTTAAGTGAATATTGGAAAGATTGGCAGATGCTTTGGTGTATGAATGAATGGTGTGGAGTTGCTTTTAGGCTGAGAAGCAACCCCATAAATGAAGTTTGGATGTTTAGGATGCTTTATTGTTGGCATGACACAGGTCTGATGGTAGCGCTCACCTTCATACATTTCAAGAAAGGCAGCAAAGAAGCCACTTCTCTCCAGGAAAAACATTAGGGACAGACTGATATTCTGCAAAGGGTACAGGGATTGGACTAATGAGGACTGGGGTAAAGTCATTCTCTCTGATGAACCCCCTTTCTGATTGCTTGGGGAATAAATAAAAAAAAAAAAAGCTTGTCCAGAGAATAAATTTAACAGCAAAACATCTTGAGATCATTCATTCATGGTGTTACTCCTCAGTCAAGGGAGTGGGATCACTCACAATTTTGCCTAAGAACACAGCCATGAGTAAAGAATGGTATAAAAACATCAAAGTCTTTTCCAGAATGATGGGGCACCTTGCCATAAGGCAAAAGTGATAAGTAAGTGACTTAGGGACCAAAACATTAACATTTTGGGTTTGATTAAAAATTGGCCATTGAAAACTTGTGGTCCATCCTCAAGAGGTGGGTGGCATATCATATCACACTGTAATGCTTATTTTCATAAAAAAGCATGCCTTGATATGTTGTGTTGCTTACATAAATGCTATAAGCTGACCTCTTGTTTTTTTTTCCCATGTTGTTAGATATTGAACAAGATGCCACAGATTTCTTAAAACTGAAATAGCTACTTTGACATTTACATGTATGGCTGTTGTTCTTCTCTCTTTCTTGGAATTACAGCTTGACTGGTGAGACAAAGGTGAGTCAGCGATATCAGAAAGAAAGGGTTAAAGGGGAAAAATAGCTTAAAGATGCTTAAACCTACTTTATTTTTTTATTCGTATTTTTATTTTAAAGCAATATCTGTTTACAAGGGACCCAAACATCACTCCAGTGTCTGTTTAGAGCACTGTGTCTTCTGTGGTCATTCAGGACCTTCCTTATTAATGATTAATCCTAATAGTGATTTGACATGAATAACCACGGGCTATATCTCATTCCATCCTTTCAATTATTTAGCTCCCATGCTTGCAGGTCGAGATTCCTGTTCATTAATAAGCCATCTAGGCTGAACCGAGCACTGGATGACTCATCGTATAATTGTATGCATGTTACTATGGCATGATCAGGCAATGCCTCTGCTGCAGAGAACACACACACACACACACACACACACACACACATTTCTGCAGAGGTTTTTACTAAGCCACTGTCAATAATATGTAATGCCTCGAGTGAATTTTGATTTCCCATTGCTTGCCTGTGTTACTAACATACACACACTCCCCATGTGTGTAACTGAGATGCAGTCCAGCACTGAATTTATCGCTCATTACACCCAAATGGTTAAAAGCATCTATTCTAGCTCATGCCCATACTGTATATAAACTAAACACATTTACAGTACATGCAGTCTAACAATCTGACTGTTGAAAAACAAAAAACACACATACATACAGTATTAGGCTAAACTCACTCAGGGTATACAGAGTTCCTGGAGCCTATCCTAGGAAACGTAGGGCACAAGGCAGGGTACACCCTTGACAGGGTGCTAATCCATCAGAGAGCAAACACACATACAGATACACACATACTTACACACACTATGGGCAACTTGAGAACACCAATTAGCCTAATCGGCATGTCTTTGAACTGTGGGAGGAAACCGAAGAACCCGGAGGAAACCCACCAAGCAGGAGGAGAACATGCAAACTCCATGCACACCGACCCCGAATTAGGAATTGAACCTGGCCGGTAATCGAACCCAAACCATGGAGGTACAAGGCGACAGTGCTAACTGGAAAGCCACCTGCCACCCTAACCTAAACTCATTCCAATTATTTTGAATATATCTGTTTAAACAATAGCTTGTTCTGTAAATAAAAAATGAATAAATAAATAAATAAGAGTTAAAAATTTTGAGTGATTTTAGGCTCACAATCTATGCATGTCTCTCACAAAGAGAAAATCCACTGAAATCCCAAGAAACTGGAGATGACCTGGTCACCCTCTGAAGCCTACATCATTCACATAAAAAAACCTACAAGTACATGAGGAATTTCCAACTGAAAACCATGAATGAACTGGACACACACACAACCGCCATGGGAAAATGATATCCCATTGGGAATATTGCATGTCATGACAGTTCATATTTATAATTACCAGTGACTATTATCTGACTCTAACGTGGACATGTCTGTTCTCTGAAACAGCATGCATGTGCACATCGGAATGTCTTTGCTCGTATTATATTTCCGCAACCACTCATTCGTTTTAAACACTGGTAGGCATTTTAATAGAAACATGTTTGGGGTTTTGCTCTGGAGAACTCTTTTAACTGTTTTTGCTAGCGCTACTATGAAATCCCTACTCTGATACATATTCACACAAATTACGATCTGCTTATTCTCATTCAAGTCATATGACCGCTTATCAGATATACGTCCAATATGAAAGTAGCTCAGATCCAATTTTAAAAATGTCAGATTTGTGCATTCAGACAGCCCTAAAATCTGATATGTGTCACATTAGGGTACACAAAAAATCTAATTGAAGTGACTGTAGATTGGGAATGTGAACTTAGCTAATGAACTCTGTGGAATCCATATTTGATTCTAAGGGCTTTGCGGTAGGAAATGAATCGCTCAGAAGATGTATTTTATTTATGTGTGACATAGATAGTTAAGGGGGATTCAGTGAATTTTCAGGAGATTCTATGAATACTAATGGTTTTATTATTGGCGTCCAAGAAACTGAATGGAATTCCTGTGGTAAGGAGTGAACTCTTCCAACAGTAATCATATGGAAATGTTCCATACTGTCTACTGTATTATGAAGCAACGTTAAGCAATTAAAATTTTAAGTCAGATGGGAAATGGTATGAATAAACTAACAGAATGTAATACCTTATTGCTTCTTATATTCAATGTACTGGGGTTTCTTTTTCAATTTCAACAGGTACTTTTAAAAATTAGCTAAAGGAATAAACTCTTAGCCACTAAGCAGACCTAACCTGTAGCTACTTACAGTCTGGTAGAAATCATATACTGGTTGTTTTAAAGTTACTACACTGGCACTAAAATCTCTGTGTATACTTGTCACGGAATACCAGTAGAGGGAGCAATGCGCACGGACGCCATTTTGTGTTTCCTTTGTTTTCTGTTTTGAACTCGGTTTCCCAGAATGCACCTCGGTCAGGTGATTGGAGCTCTCACCTGAACCGAGGTAGCTAATTAGGTTCCTTATAAATAGTCTTGTGTTTGGTTTCTCTTTTGTCGTGCATTTGTTGAGTGACCTTGTTGAGCTACCCTCTTTGTCTCTGCGTCATACAATTCTCCTAGTCTGTGGTAGTCCTGTTTTGTTTAACCCTTGTTCTGTTAGCTCCTAGCTTGTTTGGTTACTTCCTATGAATTTTCCATGTCTCCTTGTTATGCCATTTCCTTTGTTCCTAGCCAGTTGTGCTCCTAGCATGTTTTGCTGTATTCCTTGTTTAGTTTAGCTCCTGTTATGTTTAGCTTTCGGGTTCTTGATAGATTAAATTCTCCTGTGTTTTCTGTCTTAGGCTAATTTCCTTAGTTCTTATCTGGCTAGTTAAATGAATTACTGCTCTTTAGTTTCTCCTAGTTTCATTGTAATTGTGTCTGTTTATGTTCTGTTTTCATTATTAAAAGACTCTTCTCAGTATTCACCTCTGCCACTATGCTTCATGTAAAGTCCGAACCCGTAACAATACTCTGTGAACTGAGTACCATGTTTTTTTTTGTTTTTTTTTTGTTATTTTATTCATATTAAGTCCCAAATCACTTTTGATTTCCAAACATTGAAGAAAATCTTTCAGGTATCTAACTTTTTTTTTTCTTTTTTTTTTGTCCACAAAAAAGAGAACTTCTATGGTTTTCATACATAAAAAAGAAATTCAACAAAGTCCTCAGATCATCTGTGTCTGGTTCTGCAGAATGTTTATTAAAATCAAGCAGCTAATTTCCTTATAAAGCTGCACAAATTGTATCTGAGATGAAGGTTAAGGGTCATCAAACTTTGTTTATTAATAATTGTTTATTGCTTTTGATTGTATATTTTGCAGATAGGTAGATATTTTAATTATGAGATGTTTTTAGATGCTTCTAAGTGACACACCAGAGTACTGCAGGTATTGAATAAAGAATTTCATATCAAATGTTGATTTTGGTACAGCAATTTGATTGAAAAAAAAAAATTCTTGATTTAATTTGTTATATTAAAAACTTGAGAATGTCTACCAATGTACACAGCTGAGATGGCAAAATACAATCTACTATTGGCTTAATGATGGGCCTCTGACTTCACATTAGCATGGCCATTTATTTCATTCCATCAAATAAAAATAGTTATGCACAATTCATATAATATAACATACTCCATGCTGTAATTTTTCTTTTAGAGGATTTTAAATATTTTGCTTTAAAAGATTTAATATTTTGATCCAATATTACAAGTAAAGGTAATATTAAAAGAATCGAACAGTATATAATCCATATGATATATTTGCTTTAAGCTTGGAATAAAGTCAAAGTCCCACATGTCTATTAAATATGTTGTAATCTTGAAGTTGATTGGATTTCTCTTCAGTGGTGTTTGAAGATCAAATCACCTCAGGCCAAACACGTCACACAGGGTAGCGTGCTTAGGACCAAATTTTTTTTTACAAGCCTTAGTCCTGGAGTTTGTTTTTCATTTGAATAATGCCTTGCATTAAACCTTTCATACTAGCTTTCTTGCCTTTTTTTGTGTTTTGTTTTCTTTTAAGCATGGCAGCGAAACGCACTGTAACAATATTAAAATTTACCATCATAAAAATATTAGCTTTCATGCCACCTAATAATATTAGAACAGCTTTGCATTTAACTAGATGCTGTAAAATAAGAATCATAAGAATACAATATGTGTTGAATATAACAATGAACACTACTGTATCTTCGGGTTAACCCTGGATTTTCTTATCTGGTTTTGGTTTCTGGTTTTGATGGTCATTTTTCATGTCTCTTTGTCGTATTTTTTTCACCCAGGCTGTGTAGTTGTCCACTATCTACATCATGTAATCCAACTTTAACCCCAAATACTATTTAATCCTAATGCTAAAGAGACTGTGAAACTATGAATAAACAGAATACTAAAGATAAAACCACATAGAAAGGTATGTACCACACAGTACATCGTTACTGTTACAACCAGAGCAAGATGCTTTAAGATGTTTTAGGTGAATGCACATTTTTTAGTTGCTGTTTTCAATTGGATGTGCAAGGCGACAGGACTAACCACTACACCACCGCGCCACCATAATGTATGACACTGAACAGTAAAACATTATAACTGCAAATTGATATTGATATATCTTGTGTAATATTTTTATCATGTTGTAAAAAAATATATTTCAGCACTGTATAGCTGAGCTGAGAAAATGATTGTGTTAGAGTGTTAGAGAGCATAACTAACTAATATCATCAGCATGTCTAAGGTCACAGGGGACATTATTGTCCTAAAAAACATAATCAACCTACATTCTCAATATGCAAATTCAGCGTGACCAAGTTTATACACATTTATACAATTGCACTCTTATCCCCTTCCCACTTTTACTCAGCACACTGTACAGTCAGTCAGTGTAATAAAGTTTTCATTCTGTGTTTTCCTTTTTTTTAAATCCTGTTTTGTCACCTCATTAACACATCACATGTTTGTGGTTCAGTTCCTGCCATATATATAAGTAAATGCAGTAGTAAATATATATATATATAGTCACACAGTGACAAGAAAAATTATGTGAACCTTTTGGAATTTTATGGTTTTCTGCATTAATTTATCATATAAAATGTGATCTGATTTTCTAGAGTATTGACAAATATAATGTGCATAGAATAATAACCCCACAAAAAAGTCTGATCTTTATTGAACACATCTCATTCAAAATAGTAGAGAAAAAGTGAGCGAACTCCTAAAATTAATAACTGGTTGCACCCCTCCTCCTCCGCCAGCAATTTAGCTGTGTGCCCTGAAGGCAGGTACAGTACGTTGGACAATAATTTGAAAAACGTAGTTCAGTGTAAAGGGGGACAGAAGGGAAACGGCACCCAATCATAGAGTCACCCATTACCTGTTAAGTGCTACAGTACGTTTTAAAGCTGTTCTACAGCTGAGAAAGATAAAGGTGCGTCAAGCTGCTGCAAAATGATAAAACCTGTTTACCAGATGCTCCTAATCCCGCGTGATGCCTAAGGAGGCAAGAGAGCATGAATGAGGATTATTGAAAAATGCATCCTGCACACTGAATAGATCTCTTTTAATAGCCATAGGTTCTCAGTAATGAAACACATCTTCCATAATTGTTTTTGGGTTTGAACAAAGAATTATGAAAATCCTAATGTAGCCAGTAATAAATGGAGTAAAACACATCAGTGCCCTGTGACTTTGCAGATTTTCAGGATGATGTCTAGTAGCTGCTGGTACACACACATGCACACCTGCCACGTACACACACACACACACACACACACTCACACACTCACACACTCACACACACACACCTATTAAACGCATGGTCACAGCAGTCAGACTTGGAGACCACTCTGCTTCCGGTTGGCAGTGTGAGCTGTTCATAATTTTGCCATTGATATTCAGGGTGGCATAACCGGATGTTTGTAGAGACAGAGTGCAGTGTCTGGTGATTGTTAATGTGCACACACACACACACACACACACACACACACATACAAAGATAATTATGAGGCCAAAAAGAAAGAAAGCTTTTGATCTCCCCCTCCTCTTTCTTTCTGGTTGTGAACGAAATCACTTTGCCTGATCAGTGCCACACTGACACCCGTGCAAGCCTGTAAGTAGCTTTAAATCTGTTTCCTCCATCACTTTACCGCTCCGCTCATTTATCTGCATCTGCAGACAAACACAAAATGTTCTCAGGATCGCTACCGGCCGCAACGAACCACTTTAGGGAGTTGAAAACAAATGAGCAGGGTTCTGCTCTGTCTGATTTCTATCGAACAGACTGCTGAAGAGTTTAACACACTAAGTGAAGAAAAAGACAGTCATGTGTATTTAGCGTTTACTTAAACAGTATGTGCAAAAAAAAAAAAAAAAAAGTTATGATTGTAACATATCTGCAGAGACTTGATTAGGTGGAAAAATAAGAGTGTTAAAAAAGTTGTTAAAGTCACTCAATGCTGAGGTCTGGTCATTCCTTAATAACTACATATTGTTTTACAAATTCATGCAAATACATTACTTGTCCAAAACCTTTCTGGTCTGCTCTCATGCACTTCCATGTAAAAAAAAAGGGAAGGAAAAAGAAATGCAGTATAGCTACTTCTAATTTTAAGCTTTCAGTCAGATAGAGAGATAGAGCTTTATGGAGATAGAGCTTTACTTTGAAAAGAAATCTTGTGTGGTTAGCTACCTCCACAGGGTACGGGTTCGATTACTGGACATACTGTATTTGCTTGTTATGTTTTGTCACAAGTGTTGCGCCAGTAATGTACATTCACCTAGATTGGGCACGGCTGGTGGATCGTAATTATTAATAAATCTCTGGCTTTCTCCATGCTATAAAAGTGCGGTGAGAAACTTAGCTCAAGTTCCGGAGGTCCAGAGTCCAGAAACCAAGTTTTGGGAATAAGATGAATGCGTGATGGTCATGAAATTGGTACTGTAGTGTTGTCATGCAACCCAGGGACTTCAAACGTATGTGGACTGAGCACTGCAGTTTGATCGCCCCATGAAAGACAGCTGCCATGGCACTTTCACTTTCGACATACGACATAATGGTTCTCTTCCCCAACCGGGATCGCCTCTGCAGTTACCGGAGGTGCGACAGCTGATGTTTGCTGCGATTGCATTCGACTCCCGTCTGTGGCTGCATCCAAGAAGAGCCTACACAGGCCCACTCTGCTACTCTGCTATACATACTGTATAGCAAAATCTATATTTAAATAAAGGCCTTTTGCACAGTACTGTAAATGTAAATCCTTCCTATTCACTTCTTTTTATGCAGACTTTGAGGTTCATTTTAAAAGTTTTATTTGAACCATGCTACATTAACCTTATAGCTGCACAAAGAGTACACAAAAAAAGAAATGAACATCAGATATCAGAAGTATTCTGGGGAATCAAGCACATTTACACAATAAAATAAGTTGTTTTGGCCAAACCCCAACTTTATAAACTCTATAAAAAGTTGAAATGTGAGTGGAAAACATGGTGTTTTATTTATTTATATATTTTTTTATCTCATTGATCAGAACTCCACAACTGCATTTTAAACGTCGACGTCATTGCTGCAGTCTCGTGTACGTCATTGCTGCGTATTAGGTTTTCAGCCAAGCGGCAAAAAGGTAAAACCGGGAATTAGATTCTTTATGGATCTGCAGTGCTTTTGATGGTGGGTTCAGTGTGTGTGCATGTGCCTCTGTGTGTGTGTGTGTGTGTGTGTGTGTGTAAGAGAGACAGGGCTGCAGTGCCTTAGGCACGTACATTGGATTTGCTGCAACAAAAAAAAAGAAACAAAAAAAATCAGCAAGTGTTTACAAGCAAAGCAATTCTTCAACATGCAAACACACACACACACACACACACTTGCTTCTTCCTCCGCCTACACAGACTTTTATCTCAGACAGGCAGAAATTTCATGCCTCACTTGTTTACACAAACGCACATTCTGCCCAGGAGGCAAAGGCAGGAACTGCAAGGAAAGGGAGTGAGAGGGAGAGAGAGAGAGGTAGAAAGAGAGAGAGAGGTGTTGGGGGGATAGAAACATAAATCCAGAGACATGAGCAATAAGTTTGGTGTTGACGTCAGCAGTGAGAGGTAAGGTCTGCCTGAATCTGTTAATACTATGACCTCATGATGTTACATTAATACAGCAGTAGCATACCCCTCCTCTCTCGTTTTCCTTCCAGCTCTCTCAACCAGTTTTCCTTTCCTTTATGACTCACCTACCTGCTCTCCCTTATTATTTTAGTGCCTGGAAATCGCCTTTTCTTCCTTTTCAGGACAAACCTGATCAAGGTTTGTTTGTCCTGCACCACTGAACAACACGACAGCAACACTAATGATGTCAGTCTGTCATATTGTTCCAAACAGGAACATAGGCGCACCTTTGTCTCATCCTTTATCTTTTGATTTTTTTTTTTCATTCGGTTCTGAAGAAGGACAGAACTCTTCAGGAGATACAGTGATTCACAGTGTCTGCACCTGCTTCTCTCCGGTTTGCTTGTGTATCTGCGCATGTGCGTACGTGTCTATGTGTGCGTAAGATAGCGAAAGGTCACGAGATTTTATTTCAGCAGGCTTGCCCTTACACTCCAGGATGACACACTCAGTGTTTTATTAAAAAAAAAAGGACATATCTGCCCCTGTGACCTTTTATAAAAGATCTATAACACAATAACAGCATGAGTCAGCGTGCATTATTATGAGGAATGTATGTACAAAGGTTTTTTTTTTATTTTTATTTTTTAAATCTGCTTGTGATGAGAATGCACCAGGCTAAACATGTCAAGAATGATAAAATCTTGGAAACTTGCTTGGAATGGATTGAATTTTTTTTTTTTTTACCTAAATGGACTGATATTCTTTAAACATACAGTACACTACATGTATATGTATATAGACAAAAGTAATTGACCAAACCTGCAATGAAATTGTATTCAAAGACATATGTTTCAGTTTGGAGTTGGTCCACTTTTTGCAGCTATAACAGCTTCCACTCTTCTTGGAAAAAAAGTGTCTCTGTAGGAATTCATGCCTGTTCATTCTGTAGAGTATTTATGAGCTCAGACACTGATATGGACTCCAGTTCCTGTTCATCCCATCAAGGTTTGAGGTCAGGACTCTGGTGGGCCAGTCGAGTTCTTCTACATAGAACTCATGTGTTTTATAGTCCTTGATTTGTGCAATGGACTACCAACCAGGAGCAGGCTGAGACAACAGGAGACAGACTGAAAGATGGAGCTCAAGCACAACATGAAAGACAATTTGGCATAAGATACTTATGGCTGTGGAAGTTTAGAGAGGCAGGCTGCACTGAGGCACACCTTCATGTACTATTTGACATTCCACTTTGTCCAGTGACTACTGTTCTTCATTTCTGTCACCATTTCTTCCATCGTCTTCCCACTTGTTTTTCAATCATGTATCCCTGTCCATGTGATTATTTGGACTTGAAGGCCCAGGTCATGTTGTGAGTGACATTCTGCATAGAAAACAGTTAAGAAGATTTGATTTTACCAGAATGGGGTTATTTTTTTATTTATTTTTTTATTTTTATTTTTTGGGAATTTTACCCCCTGATTTTTCTCCCTAATTTAGTGGTGTCCAATTCCTCCTAGTCACTAGGGGGCTCCCACATTAAGCTTCTACTGCCATTCAGTCGGGACGGACGCAGACTATCACGTGTTTCCTCCGACCCACGTGATGTCACCAACCATCTTTTCGAACTGCTCGCTCACGTACCGTTG
>JAOVVB010210639.1:0-10720 GCA_028570985.1 Heterobranchus longifilis
CCCCCGAACAGGCGCCCCGATCGACCAGAGGAGGTGCTAGTGCAGCGACCAGGACACACACCCCTATCCGGCTTTCCTCAGCCTGTATGGACGCCCGACCAAGTCGGAGTCAACACGGGGGATCGAACCTGCGACCCTCGTGTTGGTAGGCAGGGAACATTACCACGACGCTACCCGGGCGCCCCAAGCAGCGAGCCTGTTAACCGCTATCGACAACACCATCATCTTCTCCCGTTCAACTGACTTTAGCAGTTTAGATAACAGACACTCGACTGTCCCGTCTCTTTACAGACATGTGAACTCACCACAGACGCTTGCGGTGCTCCGCTGCAGAATCTGCAGAATGGGGAAACAAATACTTTGCATGTAAATAAGGTGCCAGAGTGCATAAAAAGCATCAAAATAGCTTATGTATAAAAAATAACAAATAAAAAAAAGAAAAGGTCCAAGCTGAGCCCCAGTGTTGATGTCATGTTTACTTTTATCGCTCTGCTGGTCCGAAATCGTGTCCACATATTGCCAGCACCCCAGAAAATAACTGTGTTCAATTTCCTGGCTAGGCTGCATTTTCACTGACCTGCTAAATATATTAACCGTCAATGAATTCACCTATATGTTGTTTCCAGATCAGTGAAAATTCAGCCTGCCTGGGCTGCTGCCGAAGAAAAGGAACACAGCCTATGACTTTGCCTGACCTGTATGCTATGTAGTCTATTAGATAGGGAGGATGTGCATCATTCAATTCAATTCAGTTTTATTTATAGTGTCATATAACAAAGTTATCTCAGGACACTTTTCATATAGAGCAGGTCAAGACCACGCTCAGTGATTAGTTGATCATCATGTGCTTATTATTTCATAATCAGTCAGATCAATACACTCACGTGCTGGTGTTACATTGGGCCCGCTCACAGAAATCAAATGCCCGCCCACGAATTTATGTCTGCTGTTGGATCTGGTGTTTAACCATGGTATATGCATTTATCATCAGAAATACACCTTCAGATAAGAAGCCAGTCGATGTGTTTACCATATTGTCATCTCTCACAGGCCATTAACATGGAGAAGCAGCTCTCTGTCTGAGCCAGGGTATGAGTCCATCATAAATCTAAACCCACAAGCATCAGTAAATCCCAAACAGCATCAAGCTCCACACACTCTGCTGCCCTTTGTTAGAACCTAACCGAATCACCATGAATGTCAACATGCAGCACCTCAAATCAACAAATACCTCCCACAGCCCCACATAAAGCAGCCATGCCTTATACTGTGCTTTTAGTGAATTTGTCCATCTGTCACTCAATGCCAGCCTCGGTGGGAATCTAGCTAAACAGAGCATGTGTTTCGCTCCGATGGCAGTAAACATAACACTCATTTGCCTATTTCGTTTTCTAAAATGCATCGATCCCTTGATCCCCATGAGTCCACGTGAGCAATCCATCAGAAGTCGTTAAGGTTATTCAACCCAAATTACAATTGATCTTTCAAAAGTTGACTGCAGGACACCAGAGAGTAAATGACAGTTTTTTTTTCTGGCTAAAGGAGAGCTGCTTAAGTGAGTAATATAGGAGGGACTCATGATCTGTCAAGTGAGCACCTCCTCAATTAGAGTTAAGCTTAGACATCAATGGGATCAGAGGAGAGGATTTGACTGCTCTTGTGCCTTCCCTCCGTTCTTGTGGGATGGTCTCGCGGCAGCAGACTTCTGCATGCAGCCCTGTTTCTCAGAGCAGATAAGAGCTATTGTAGTAGAGGCTATTCATTGGTCTTATGCATCTGCAAGGACATTCCAAGGGCTATCCATGTAAAGATGCACTTACTGTTAGCCTGGCATCGCCAGACTAATCCGAAATGCGAATTAGTCTGGTACCCCTCAATTGATTTTCAATTTCCAACAGCGCAGACCTCTGACAGGCATCAGCCAATCAGCACCTTTGTTTGGGCTGACAGAAAAAAAAATGGCGACCTGATCGCAAACTATCTAATTACTGCTACAGCATACATTAAAATGTGTTTCTGAAAACATTTTAGGCAAGAAATAGGCAATACAGTAACAGAATCTTGCTTCATTTTGATCAGCACCACCTAGTTTGTCAGGTTGGTCTGAGTTTCGTGTCTGGTGTGTTGCGCTGGATGGTCCAATAACTACATTATAACACGATTGGATGTGATGATTGGATCTACAAGTTTTTAGTCGATGGAAATCTGTATGAATGGGAGAGAGGCCAGACCCTGCAGGAGAAAATGAAACATTGGCTCAGCAGGTAACGGTTGGTTACCGGACTAACTTACTGTATCTGTCTGCATTAAAACCATGGTATTCATCTCCACCATAGACCTTGCATTTAAGATTCTGAAACAATTATTTAAGAGACAACAAATGATTTAATTGGGCCACGGTTCTGAAAGCAAACCGTTTCCTGTTCTCATTAAACAGCTTATGACTCAAGTTGAATTGCAAAAATAACACCATTTTTATTCTCAATGCACTGATAAACCAGTGCACCATGAACACAGGATTGAAATGCAGATGGATTCATACAGAGACTTGTGATGCTCTCATTATCGTTTGATTACATTTCCATTTAGAATTGAAAATGATTATACCCCCTTGCCTGCCAGCAACCACAACAGACAGATCTGGGGTAGTTCCAGGCAACATAATGCATCCTGTTCTATGGATACTGATCTCTGTTTAAAAAAATATGATTACTGCCTCTCGGTTGTATGCCTCCGCCAATCAGTCAAGTTGCAGTTTAGATAGGAGACTATTTTTACAGAGGAGTACAGAGGCATCTTCAACCCGGCAGCAATACGAACAATCACCACAGTTTCAAGGTGGGCACCCAAGATTAGTGTCACCAATTCAGTATCTGACCAAATGTGAAATATGGTCACAATCTCCCCTTTTCTTCCTGAGTTATGGCGTTGAATAATGGCCATAAAAGTGTTTTTTCAGATTATGTCACAGTAAAGTTGACCTTTGACCTTTTGGATGTACAATGGCATCACTTCATCATTTTATCCTATTAGACATTTCTGTGAAAAGTTATCATGTGTATGAATTTTTAAGGCCAAGGTCACAGTGACTTTGACCTTTGACCTTTGAAGTCCATATGGATGTTTGTGCCAAATTTGAAAAAAAAATCCCTCAAGGCGTTCCTGAGATGGGATGTGCAACATAAAGAAACATGCAGTTTTGATTTTTTGTATTAAACATTTTGTTTTTGTGTCGCAACGACTATTCCTTGAAAAACTTGTAGTCTTGTGAAGTCACAAAGACCACTCTTCAGATAGGAAATACATACACATTTACTGAGATGACGTAGAGTATTGGAAGTCAGTGGCTGGAAACGGTTGAAGAAATCAAAGGTCCAAGTGGGACACCAGCTTTTGAGTGTTAAGGCTTCATCTGGGTCCCCTGAAGTCCCTGTAGACAGGAGAGCAAGAGTGGGGACCATGGAGAAAGGATAAAAGAAAAGATGAGACGAGGGAAAAGGGATATGAGGAGGAGAGGCTTAAGAATGGAGACATACTAAGGAGTTGAAAATGAAGAAAAAAAGTGTACAATATATAAATATTTTACTCTGAGAAATATGAGTTTTTCTAACAATTAATTATAAAATGATTATCTCCTTCATCCTGTCAGATTATGACAAAAAAATCCAATGACTTTATGAGACGTCTTGGATTTATAATGTATTCATTTCTAAATTTCTAATACATCAACTTCCTTTCCAATCTTGCTGTTAGAGTCACACCATATTAAGGAGGCGGCTCATCGTCTCTGGTGCTCAGAGATGATAACGGATGCTTTCCTTTATCCTTTTCACACGTGTTCAGTTGGGTAAAGTGAGCATGAAATGCAGTCTTATGGAAATAACATTTTAAATTCATTCAGTCATATTATAAAACATACTGACACTTGACCTCAGATGACTTGATGAGGGATATTATTTTGTACACACGAGTCCTACTTAACAGATCACAAATAAAGAATAATATTATGTGTGCAGTATTTTGATTCCATATGAATTGTGGCATCTCCAAGTGGTTATGGTTTTATCACAACTTGAACTTTACAGTTGAATAAAGTTCTGTCACCATGTCCCGTAACTTCACCTATATGCTGATAACACTCTATTCTCCTTTTCAATCCAGTCCGCTGACTGACAGTGCACATCTTGAATTGCTACATTAAAGGATATGGCTGTTTCTACTTTTTTCTTAGCTGTTTTAGAAAATGATGATGTTATTATAATGTTGGTCTCGGTCATTTCATTGGATTTGTTGTCCTTTAAAATCTCCAGTTGAATCTCTCTCTGCCCAAATATCTCAATTTATTTTCTTTTTTCTTCTCAATTAAACTTTTTTTCATAGCTTTTTCATCATTTAAACATACATAGCGGATATGCATACAGTAATCACATTTAGAAAAACACAAGCAGGCAATCTAAACCAAAACCTGACAACTCAAACAAATAAAACAGGTTAAAAAAAAAAAAGGGAATTCAGTCTCAATTTCTATTTCTATTTTATGCAAGACCTCTGAGTATCTTCTTGATATAATTTCAGAAAACATAATTCAACCCCCGATATGAGCTATAATCTGATCCATGGTTTCCGTTTGTAGTCCGAGTAGTATTGACTATTCATGTTTAAGTGGGCTTTGGTTGCATGCACGTAAACAGTGTGGAAAGAAAAAGGAGGGGGGACACATTTGCCAAAATGCAATCTCGGTACCCATCAGCTATCGTCTGACGATGATTTAGCTTTTTATCAATTTATCTGCATTCATACTTGTGAAACAATCCGGTCGTAGACGTCATCTCTCAACTACTCTATTCCTGCATCTCGAGTTGCTAATCAGACGAAAGAGGAAGTCTTGGCCCAGATATCTGTTATCCGAAAACCCTCTGACTACACCGGAACCCCAGAAATATCGGCCATTGCCCCCAGAGGCTAAATCGTTGTCAGACTGACCCTTCCATTCCTCAAGAACACTGCAGCATGTCAGTCTCTTATACCCTCTCATGTTACTACTGCATCCTCTGTCAACTGGCTGCATGTGTCAAGTTTCTAGACCTCAGGCTCTGACCTGCATTCCCAAACCTCTAGGCTATGGTGCAATCATAAACACCAGAATTTTGCTACCATCAGCCACTTGTCTCTCTCTTCTCTGTGATGTTCTTCCTCCTGTCTCACCGATAGAGAAGTGACCTTTTCACTTTTTTTTAAGTTCCAAATGTTTTTTTTTTGTTTGGTTTTTAAATGCAATTGCTATAAAAACATCTCTCTGTAGGTCTTACAGATGTGACCATTTAACTCCCATAAACTAATTAAAATATCAGAATTCTATCAGTTGAAACTCATTCCACTATTTAACTCATTTAAAATCACTTCATCATCTGGATGCTAAAAAGAGTGATGCATAAAAGTGTATAGGTTATGAGTCTGTAGCGCATAGTCTACTGCACAGCTGCACAGCAATTACGTTCTGAAATGCCCACCTGTCTGACAACAATCCAAAATGAATTAATACAGCTAAGAGCAATCCATCAAACCTTTTTGGAGGGTGTCTGTGCTCAATCCTAGGAGGAATGTTATTCAAGCCATTAGTTAGTCAGGAATGAAATAATTAATTAACTTTTTTGGGGGCGGAAAATGTCTCCTGTGAGTTTAACACAAATGAGGAACATCAGGTTTGAGTATAATAGAATAATGTTCAAAATGTCCACGACACTGAAAGTAGGAAGGAAGGTAGGTAGGTAGGTAGGTAGGTAGATAAGTAGGCAGGTAGGCAGGTAGGCAGGTAGGTAGGCAGGTAGGTAGGTAGGTAGGTAAGTAGGTAGGCAGGTAGGTAGGTAAGTAGGTAAGTAGGTAGGTAGGTAAGTAGGTAGGCAGGTAGGTAGGTAAGTAGGTAGGCAGGTAGGTAGGCAGGTAGGTAGGTAGGTAGGTAGGTAAGTAGGTAGGTAGGCAGGTAGGTAGGTAGGTAGGTATCTGACATGTATTTTCAAAGCCTTTCTCAGTTTAGCAGTTAACTATGAATTAAATAACATCCATACCAACTGGAACACATCCTTTGAAACAGATTTTGGAAGAGAACCAAGATGACAATTCATCCCAGATTAAAGTTTTATGATTCTTTGTCTGGGTTCGTCTGGTGGATCTAACTGACTGCACAGGCTCGATCAGGCTGGCAAAATAAAACACCCCGGGGATGGTAGAAAGGGATCAGCCAAGAGTAACAGGACAGCGGGTCATTACACACAACAATTGTCTTGTGGGCTGTGGAGCTATAGTGGAGGAGTGGTTTCAGAGTGGGGAATGTGTGTGTGTGTGGGTGTGTGTGTGTGCGTGTAGCATTGTCACTGTTTCACAAAAATGTGTGCACGATAGAAGCTTGTTAGCATGTGTTTTTGTGCAACATGTGTTTCTTTGTCACTGCCCATACTTGATGAACTCTCTATGAACTGTACTTTTAAATCAAACTGAGCTGCTAACTAAATACAATTGAAAAATGTAACTTTTTCATAAACAAATTAGCCACTGTGAATACACATTTTAGGCAGTTTATTCTTGTTTCGTGGCAACGTAAAATGTATTTTGATGTTCATAAAGTGAAAAGAGAGTGCATGGAAGTACTGGAAGTAATGTAGACTTTTGTTTTTTTGTTATTTGTGACCACAATATTTTGCTTAATCCATTAGTTTTGAATAACTAGCTTAACTAAACCTTAAACAATACTTCCTGTAGGTGCTATACATGCACATATTGTTGGGGTAGTTGGAAAACTTTGGTAGCAAATGCTGATACACTCAACATGAACAATCTGTCTGAAAATGCAAGTATGAAGGCTTGAGTATGAGTACTTGGGAAACTGAAACCACAAATAAACTTTTGTACCTGAGCCTCAAGTACGGGGGGCTTAGTCCCTCAGTTGTATGTGCCTCCTCTGTTTAAAGCTTTATGTATCTATAGAAAAATAGCAAAAAACAACAAAATATTATTGGCTGAGATACATGTGACTGTTGCTTAGCTGTTGTTTCAGAACAACGGACAGCGCTGTTTGTTGTGTTTAGGTGCAGTGCTGTCCGTAGTACTGAAAGAGAGCTGGAGGAGAAGATAGACCGACAGAACACATCACTTAGTTCTGTGTTTGCTTTTCTTGGTTGTAAATAAAACTTTCGGCCCTAACTCAATTTCCCCCCATTGCAGCAATCCGCAGACAGAAGAGAAACAATATGCAAATGATTTAAAGTGGATATACACACGGTTTTCAGAGTAGAACTCAAGTGGCCATGATGAGATTTGCCTCATGTGACATTGTTGATTCCCCACTCAATTCAATGCAGACATAATCTCAGCCAGTGAATAATAACACATGCTAATTGGACCCTTACCTCATTCGAACTCAGGAAGCACGTACGGGGAAACTTCATCATCCCAGTCTGACCCTCTGACCCCCAGACAGTCTGCGCAGTGAGCTTATGGCCTTCAGCATGTTTAACAAGGAACACGAGCTGTTTCCTTTGGTCTGGCTCTCTAATTAAGCACTGACACGGCTGTTAAACTCTCAGTGGTCCTGTCTGCCGGAGACCACAGCTGGTCGCAGAAAGCCGTCTCTTGCTGCAGGACGCAGCTCAGTCACAACACCGCAGTGCTGAGGATTTGTCAGGAGGAGCTATTACAATCATAATATTTTAACAGTGGACAACAGGGTGTATTTATACAACGATAATATAAAGGGAGCGCAGCAGGGGAAACGGGTCAATGCAGCTGTCATCAGATTGAACGGGAAAAACGGAAAAATCCTCCATAGAAAACACAGAGGAGCCAAGTGTCACAACTCTGTTATTGCTCTGCTGCTAGGTGGGAGAGGTTATGCTGTTATAGGCACACACACGGCTGGTTTGGTCAAAAGCCAGATCAAATGCACGTTACTACTATTAAGAGGAAACCCAGCAGGGCCATCATGTCTACCAGTCAGGATGAAGCTCAGAGAGGTTGCGACCTCAGTCTTTGTTGAATGTGGAGAGGCTGGCATGTAATATCACAGCAAGCAGGAGACCACTGCCACTCTACCGGGAAAGAAAGAAGCCGTAACTTAGAGAGGATGAAATTCTGTTGCAGGGAAGACAAAAGTTGATGTTTCGATTTCACCGTTTGGCAGCCAAAGCACCCAAGCAATCAGCTGATTGAAATGGCCGTTATCCGTTGTTATCAACAGGGCCGGCCCTAGCATTTTTAGAGCCCTAGGCGGTTCAGGACGCCCTCCCCACACGGCAGTATTTTTCTTTGGATGCGGCTAGATCGTGTCTCGACGGTAAGCCTAGATTCGCGAAAACTTGAGAAACTTGTTTCCGATGACTCAACCTTAACCACTTGAGGTCAATGCCTAACCTTAACCATCTCGCAAGACTTTTGCAAATCTTGGGTTACCATCTAGACATGACTATGCAGTTGCTGCCGATGGTTCAAAGTGTTGTGCCGTTGCTTAGTGGATGGGCGGCGCCGTGGGTGCGCCGTATGGACGCACGCTACAAAAACAGACTCGGTAAACAAAAAAAACATATTTTTCTTAAAACATGAAAATGCCCATGATTGTATTTCTTTTCTTTTTTTTTCTTTTTTCTTTCTTGGTGGCGCAGTGCCCCCTCCACATAGTGGTGCTCTAGGCATATGGCCTATGCCTAGGCCCTGGTTATCACTACCATAGATATGTAGCAGATTGGTCCTACTCTACTTCCTAGTTGGCTTCCTAGTTATCATCTATTGGTAAACTGGATTGAAGTGAACTTTCTTAAGTAATGTTCTTAACTAACGCCAAGAATGTAAGTATTTTAACCACATTGTTTTGTTAGGAGGCATGAACACATGGCACCCTTAGGCTCTTTAGTGTTCCCTGTGGAGTTTTAATGCCCCTAATTAAGAGGCATTCCTCCCCCACCACTCCAACAAGTTTGAGCTGAATAGCACTCCCTGCAGAGGGAAGCAACCACTCTCCTTTTATTAGTAGATATTAGATGTGACTGGGCTGTTCCGCTGACTGGAAGCTCATTATCAAAAAAACTGCATTACCTCAGCAAGCTGCCTTTAACCACGTCTGTTCATGGAGAGTGGACAGAAATAGAAAACAAATGTAAAATGTCTTTGATAAAATGTTTGAAAAAAGAAAAGAAAGGAAAGGGATTTAGATGAGCATTCCAAGAAAGGGAGTTAGGATGCACAGAGAGACCAGAGAGCAGATCAGTGAATAGGAGTATATAGCTTATAGTGAATGCAAATCAGGACAAGACCAAAGGATTGGATATGCACTGTGGGGATGACCTGCTCTCCCAAATGAATATTCTCACAGCAAATCCACACATGCGAGCAGACATGCACAGACAATGCCAGAATGGTCCCATCCAAAGCCTTCACAGGAAAAAAAGACAATACAAACTCCCGGGGTGGGCTTCAGGCTTGGTGGCCCATGGTCAGGCATTCAGGCAGACTCATTAGAGGTCTTTTCCAATTACAGTGGAGCTGTCTGCACATCCAGCGTCACGGCTATTCAGGGACCATTGTTTAGACAGCTCTGCCCATGTTCCAGAGTTTGGAGTCTGAGAGGATGAACGTGAAGGAGTTTATGTTTTAAGGGAACAATGGTTGCTTTACACTGAGTGGGGTTCTGAGAAGCAGGGGCTGTTTGTCTGCGAGAGCCAGCCAAAAGACTGCAACACACACCAGGAGAGGATAGACGTGGGCTAAAAACAGATACAGTACCGTCGCTGCTGTTGCTGCTGATGTCCTCGCAGTCAGGCAGCTCTTTCCCCCTGTGTTCTCCCACAGTTTGATTGGCTTTCTTGCATGGGAATTGAAAGAGACGATGGAGAAAGACAACAAAAATAGCAGCCCACAAAAAAAAATAAAAAATAGGCTACACAGCTAGATCACATCTAGCTGAAACCGTGAAGAAAATAGATC
Source organism: Heterobranchus longifilis (assembly GCA_028570985.1). Classification (NCBI taxonomy): domain Eukaryota; kingdom Metazoa; phylum Chordata; class Actinopteri; order Siluriformes; family Clariidae; genus Heterobranchus; species Heterobranchus longifilis. The sequence goes on from JAOVVB010210639.1 coordinate 9,970, forward strand.
ACACAGAAACACACTACAGCTATCCAGAATCACATTTGGAAGGATTGGTCTGCATATTCCTTGAGAATACAAAGGAGTGAAGACACAAACACAGAGTGATGAGAGGAAACAGGGAAATACAAAGATAGACAAAGTGCCACAGAGAGACAAATAGTAGAAAAGGTACTGAGCTCGATAAGACGGATAAATGTTCATTCATAATGAGAGCTAAAAGGACATATGTGAAGGACTAATAGCTATCCAAGTTGTGTGTAGAGTGCACAAGTTTGGTAAATGGTTTTAACATCACTAGGGAAGACGTCTTCCTGCTGCGTGGCTCCACTAAGAGGAGTGAAACAATTGAAGCATGCACTTGAAGGCACTCAGCTGGCTGCAAAATAGAAAGAAGGTAAAGGAGGAAAAAAGAAGATAAAGAGTGCTGTCCACAGCTGCACTTTCATAAATAAGTGTATCAGAGTGTTTATGTGTGTCTATGTTTTAGTACATTGTTTGACTCTGATTTCAGTGCATCCAACCACCAAGGCTGAAAAATGAGTGAGCAGGGACCGCATGCGGATGTTTTTAAAAGTTGGAGCGACGCCTTATCTCCATCCTGCTCCAATTTTGCTCTGGTACCACTGACACTATGATTTCGAAGCATGTCCAAGCCCGACCCAGGCTCACATGATACAAGGAGATGAACTGTGCGTGCCCTCCCTCCATGCCACAGTGCCCAGAGCACCACCGCCCGGGGGGGGGGGGGGGGGGGGGG
>JAOVVB010210669.1:0-10719 GCA_028570985.1 Heterobranchus longifilis
TTGGTGTTCAAAGACCTTGAGGTTTAAAAAGGTCCTACTGAAGCGCATAATTACATTACCGTTATGATGTCCCTAATTACAGTATTCAGCAACCATTAAAAAATAAACAACATAAATCATTTTAAACTCAGTCATTTATAATTTATAATTCACACCGCAATAAAAAAAAACATGCATTTTGCATAAACATAGCATGAAGTATTATCAGCATCACCTTGAAGCATTTTTTGAGATATTTCTATTTTTAGCTATAGATTGATACCAGTTACAATTTTTTTTTTTACAAAAACTGTAGAAGTTGGTATGTGTAAAGTTGGCACCAGTATCAGTTCAGTAAGGGATTAAAATAATGGATCAGTGTTGAATTTGACAGAAAATTAATGTAAGTACAACTTGTGTTCTATTTAATACTCACCTCTGGTGTTTTGCATAATTTGAAAGTAGGAGCTGGTGGTAGGTGGTACAGTGGTACCAGCTATATCCATCCATCCATCCATCTAGGAACCTCTATAGTCCAACTAAGGAGCATTGAGTGAGTGAGTGAGTGTGTCTGTGTATCCACTAGTGCCATGTGATAGGTTGGCACCACTTCCAGGGTGTCCCCTGCCTCCACCCTGAGTTCCCTGTAACTCTACACAGGATAAACAGTACAGAAAATTGATGAATAAATGAAAACCATGATAATAATTAAAATAATTTATTTGTAATCTGATCATTTGATGAAAACCTCTCTGTGAAAACGGATCTGTTTATCGCATGTCTAAGCAAATAAGGGAAAGAAAATGCTTATTAAAGAATACTGTGGTCACAATTTTACTTGATCCAGCTCATACAAATGTTTGATGAAGCAAAAATAAAGTAAAAAAAAAAAAAAAAGAAGAGTTGAATCAGATTTCTGAGAAGAAATTCTAGCGACGCTGCACAGAGTAGGAGTACACGCCAATTATGAGGCTTTGCACACAAATCGAACAAATTAAATAGAAACCCACACCATGATACCTTATTTTTCAGAGGTAATTGATAAGAAAAATGATTCTGGCTTACAGGATATGAACATACTGTACACAACCCCATAAATACTGTTTACAGATGCACAGATGTAAATTTCATCAAAACCTTCAGCTGTGAATGAGTGTACAGAATGCAGCACGTGGTTTTGGCGTGTGAACAAACCAATGACATCCGCATCATTTCCAGGAATATTTGGCTGATAAAATATTAAATAGTGAAAGCGTTTAGTGTCGGTAAAAGTACAGTGAGTCATGCTGACTTAACATATTGCTAGGAACTAGGAGCGCTAGGATGTCACATTAATCAGATACAGTACATGTGATAATCCATGCTGTAATATACTGTGCATACGAACACTAACACACACATGCATATCATACAAAAAAAAAAAAAAAAAAAAAAACCGCAGCACTAATTGTCATGTTTGTTTTTTCTTTCTGCTGAAAAGTAACCAAGGACATCGTGAAGCAAAAAATGCCATGTCTTTAGAAAAATAGGATGCTTGTGGCCATGAGGAGAGTTGCTAGGCAATGACTCACGTCTTAGTCCAGAGAGGTTCAAATGTTAACAGAGCGGTAGTGTAACTATTTTTCTCACTTTGCACAAAGTGTGTTTGCTAAAGAGCTTTGGATGAGTGGCTGTTTTTGACCTCGCGAAGCCGTCATCCCACGCAGTGCGATGGGGGAACGCTGTTCGTCTGTTGTACGGCTGAGGCAGCTGCCGGAGATTATCACTTCAGAATTCTGATCTCCATGCAACATTTCTTTCACGCAAATGTCATCAAAGGAAGATGGTGACTTCACTTGTTCCAGCTGAAGACAGGAGTTAATGTAAAGATATTTAACAATTCCTGTTAGCATACAGTACAAGTCAATCAGTTTGGCATGTCACTTATACAGCCTTTATACACATTATCAGAATTCCAATCAGTCAAAGGTTTGCATATACAGTACCAAATTCCTGTATCTGATGGAAATTTTTCAAAGGTTTAAAAATAAATCAATCGTCACACATCTAATTACAGTACGATCGACACTGTGGCACTTTTAACTAACTTATTTCATTTCCTCGCTTTTATAGATCACCTTTCTTTGTGTATAGCTTTATGCTGTATGTTTTATGTTTCTAATTGTGTGAGTGTGTCTCATACTGTATGTCTGCTGGAGCGGCTCTCCAAATCTTGTTGTATTTTGTACAATACAATGACAATAAAAGCATTCAATTCAAAACCAGGGATGAAGACAAACCACGCATTCGAAAGCTGGTTACAATGCGGCATTGCTTGTGATGGAGACTATGTTGAGTAGTATCATGGTACAGAGGAAAAGTTACTCTATGAACATGTGCTAATTGAATGACCTACTGTATGAAGGTAAATTAAAAAAAAAAGAAAAAATGTATGAATACAAAAAAAAGGTTAATTTATGTAGCGCATGTAACAACGGTCATTGTTGCAAATCAGCTTTACAGAATTTTTTTTTTAATGAAATAGGAAATATGCATAAATCATAATTATCAGTTTGTCTCTGATGGGCGACAGTGGCAAGAAAAAACTCCCTGGGATAACAATCTGGAAAAACCTTGGGAGGAACCAGACTCAACAGGGAGCCCCATTCTCAATTGGTTGATATCCGATAGCAAGAACTGAACTGCAGTCATACTGTGTTAGGAAGTTGGAAGTTCAGTACACCAGGAGAGGTTTTAAAGTTAATATGGAGTCTACTTTCGTTATTGGAGGCTCGGGTACAAAACTGTTTGTGGGAATTTCTGCAGTCACAAGTCATCAGAGAACGGCAGTATGCATTAGCCGAGGTCAAGACCATCTTCATGGTCAAGACGAACCGTCCCCAGTCACCACATGTATCCCAAGCAGGCCAGACGGGGCCTCTGTTCGGTGAGAACTCTATCCAGAAGTGGGGCACCAGGATGAGTCAGAGAGGGCTGGAGGGCAGAGGGGTCTGGATCACTGGCAACTCAGGAGCGCTGCGTCACAGTCACATAATGTATAAAGTGAATGTATATTTAGTGCAGAGTGCAATCAGGGACTCCGACAGGACTAACTATGACAGCTTAACTAAAAGGGGAGAGCCGGAATTAAACACAGTCATGAGGGCTCGCTGGGAGTACAGCAACCAATCACTTCACCATCAACAAACCTGTGTGATCAATAGAAAATCCTTGGAATTGACAAAAAGTTCTGAAAATAATTGTTTCTGACTTTTGTTTCTAACTCTGTGTCTATTTGACAGGCCCAAAAACTAAAGCATAACCTAAATCTGGTATTAGGAGGAAACGTGCTTATGAACACGTAACCGATGTCTTCATTATTACACTCTCCGTGCTAAGGAAAGTTCCCTTAACTTTTTAACAAGTTTAACATGCATCTTTCAGCAGGAAATGTAGCTCTAGTGTACCCTTAAAAAGATTAAAGTTACAGAATTGGACCTTAATTACCTTTTAAAGAAAAGCATTAAAGGTACTCCACACCACAAGGAATATTATACAGTTAGTGCACTTTATTTCTTAGTGAAAGTTTTAGGCGGAAAATACACTAACTTTGGAGATAAATATTGTCCATATTGAGTCATTAGTATTCCAGAGGCACTAAAACCTTATGCAAAGGATGCTCAATTTCTCTTGCTGATTTTCTCAATGCAGTTTTTCAATCATTAGTAACCAGGGTTATACATTTTGATAAGCATGAAATAATGCAGCACAACTGAGGTCGGTACCGAACCGCACAAGTTCATACTTTTTGTTGTTTTATTGAACAACAGTGAAAAACAGACCCATTGTCTTTCTTCTACAGATTAGTCCTAATGGCTGCAATGTTTTTTTTATTTATGTGTTACTATAAAATGGATGATTAGCCTCGTTTTGTATGTAATTATGAAAACAGCTATTCCGATGCCTGTAATGGCCAAAACACAGTGACCCTTTAGTTGCTGTAAAGGGTCTCAACAACACATAAAAGGCATTCGCTGATAGAAAGTGTACATACTCTGGTGTGCAGATTAAAATTAAATAAATGACATACAATTACCAGTGACACATTTATCACTGATGTGATGAAACTCTCTTACAGAGTGGCCTGGACTGAATTCACCAGTCACACATAAAAATAACTGTAATACATTAACATTGATTATCAATTACATACCAGTAAACCGGTGACAGGATCATGGGCATGCAAAGGCTCACCCATGCTCTCGGGGACCAAAGGCCAGCCCGTCAAGTCCGATTCCACAGATAAGTCACTGCAGCACATGGTACAACACCCGGTGCACACACAGAGCCCAGCAGGCTAAGGGCACGAGGCTGCCAACCAGGCCTCCAAACTCCCCAGATCCCAATCTGAGTGAGCACTCATGGGATGTGGCAGACAAACAAATGCGATCCACAGAGGCAACTCAGAGCTCCTAAAGGATCCACTGCTAGAGTCCTGGTGCCAGATACCAGCTGCCCTGGGGGCACAAGGGCAACCTACATAATACTGTTTATAATGTATTGTGTTCTCTGTATATTTTAGAGTGGGTAACATGAATACGCCCAACAGAATATCTAATATGATTCCACATGTCCAGCCACATTCTGATTGCTTCTCTGTTAACACATTTGACTGGTTTCTTACTATAGAAAGTCAAAAAACCTGTTGATGTAACAGAACAAACTTTGAACTACGTATATACTGTCACTGGTTTAAAAGCTAGTTTACATCAATCTCCTTTGTGATACCTCTTTTAGCAAGACAATGGACATTGAATGTGTTATTTTTTTTTTTTTTGGTAAAAAAACATGCATGAAAAAAATAGATTGTGGATTAATACTTGTTTTTACAGCTAACCGGAGGGTCTTATTTCAAGGCTGGCTTCTTTTTAATTAGTTCTTATCATGTTTAAACAGTATATTGATGTGGTTTATGACTGAAAGGAAAAACTGTGTGTGGTTGGTTCTGTTGATCAACTCTTATTGATATGGAAACCATTATGGCTGGTCATACGTAAATGTAATCCTTGTCCACAAATTTGCCAGTAGTCTCCAGAAAACATGAGGTATGAGGTCACCTTTTATGAAAGCTAAAATACTAGTGAATGCAAGAAATCTGGTTTGAGAAACTGAATGAAACCTAATCACAGGAACATGGAGACTCACCATTTGCTTTCTGGAGGTTCTAAGGGTTTAAGTGCTTCCAGCCCTCTATAACGATATTCACCTTTATTCATGGAAAGGGTTATACATTAATGAATTTCCGTTCCGGACTGTCAGGACAAAATGCGGAAGTGGACAGTTTATTTCCAGTCTCTGGACAGCAGATTCCTGAGCTCTGTCTCATTAGTTTGTTCCCCAGGGAGACAACAATGTTCTCACACTGAACTCCCAGCATAAATATCTACAGTATTACTCTACCTGTTCCTAAAAACAATTATCACACCGATGGGAAAATGTACCGTATGTGTTAAGAGTTGCGTTTCTCTCTGACTCCCGAGACATCTACTACATTACATCTACTGATTATAAGGATATTAAGAACAAATGATACAAAACACATGCACTTAACAAATTGTACATTTTATAAAATCCTCACTGTGTACCAAGGTGACAGAGTACAAAGTAGTGTGTGAGTCTCCTAACACCGCTATCAGATCAAGGACTAAGCGTGACCTGAATGAGTTTGTACAGATTACAAACATGGCTGGAGACAAAAGAGACAAGGAGGACAAGGTGCTCTAGTTTTTCTGCTACTCATCTGCTCCTGTACAGTATCTATGCCATTTGAGGACACTGTTTTTGTGCTTTGCTGAAGGCTAGGACTTCTGCTGCAGAAACAACTAAGCAATTAAGGATTTTTTTTGTTTTTGGCTGATTCATTGGAAAAGACAGAAAAATAACAAAGAGAACAAAATAGAGTGCCCATGAAATTGAAGTTACTATGCGGGAGTCTCTTGATGAAATTATTATTACTAAAGGGGCCTATTGTTGTTAGTCTTTTGGCTGCGCTCCTGTCTAGAGGTGTCGCCACAGTGGACCATCCAATCCGCACACAACTTGGGCCAGGTTTAATGCTGGACGCGCTTCTTGACGCAACCCGCCCATTTTACCATTTTGGCTTGGGACTGGCACTACATCCAGTGGCTGGGATTTGGCCATTGAGTCGGAACTCAACCCGGGCCTTCAGCATGGTGGGCCTACAACCTACAACCAATATCTGTACTTTTACTTCACAGCATTAGTGCATGGCGTTGTTGTCAGGTATTTTAAGTGGTAATATCACCAACTGCTCACGGTTATATGTAATTGCGTGATTTACCTTCCCTCTGTAAAATGCAATATAATGTAGCAGGTGTTTAAAATCAGAAGCAGAAATGATTGTGATGATAAGAACAACGTGTTCACAGTTTTGAGAGAGCGAGAGAGAGAGAGAGAGAGAGAGAGAGAGAGAAAGATACAAGCTCAGTATTTATGTATATGTGATGGTGAGAACTTTTTGTACATTTCCTCAAGTAGAAATGTAAACCGAGTTCTTTTACATTTACTTGAGTAATATTTTATCTTAGACATCTCTACTTTTACTCTACTACTCTAAGTACAAGATTTTCTGTACATTGCCCACTACTGGACACCGCAGGGATTTGGAGATACTGCATAAAATACCTATAATGGAAGTCCTTTCTTTGTGTCTTTAGGAATGGCAGGTTAAGCCAAGCCATGCAAGTGCTTTAAATGGAATATAGTTAAGAGTGCAGTTTTATGATAGCTTGGGTTAAATTTTGGATATGTACACAAGCTCCAGTGTTATAAATGCAGTATAATGTTGACGTGGTACAGGAAGGTGGGATGGAATGTAGCAATGGGAAAATATTCAGTATCTAGACGTTAGAGATGAAAAAGCTTGTGTGCAATCTGGATTAGTTTTACGAGTTCATCAGGAAACCCTTTACTGTAGTCCAACCTTGAGACGACAAGAAACTATGCGAGTACCCGAATGACCCTTGTGCAGAGGAAACTTTGGGTTCTTCAAAGAAGTAACATGAAGAATCATTTCAGGCTAGAATATGTGCAATGGATAATTGGTTGTTCAGAAATTCACTAAGGTTTCTTACATTACCAGATGTGTGTGTGTGTTTTTTTTTTTTTTTTTTTTTTTAAAGATTAGAAGATCTTGACACGGCATCTCCAGGGATATCGCCGAGTCTTGCTGGGATTCGTTTCGGCTGATGAGCAGCATCCATAAAAAGATGTCTGCTCAGATCCGTGGAGAAGCTCAGCAGCTTTGAGATTGAGTCATCAGCATATTGAGATCCCATATCGAGAAATGAGAACTTATTTCTAGACACAGGTTGATTGTACTGCCTCATGTTAGTGTAGATGGCAGTTTAATGTTAGCAAAGTCACAGGGTTCATGTGTAGGAGAGAAAAAATACAACAGCTGCAGCCTGAAACCACTTCAAGGCATTCTGTTTGAAAACATCCAGTCTACATTATATAATAAAGAATATGACAAAGTTGCCATGAGAATATGGGGAAAAAAAGGAATCCTACACTAATAAAAACAGTATACAGAGCCTGCAGTAATACGTTTAAAAATACAAATATACAGTATAAATATAAATACTACAGTAATTTAGGTATTTAAGTTATGTCGAAGGTTGGGTTCAGTGTTTATCATTTAATCATCACTTAACCTTAGTATCAACTCTTCATTAAACAGTTCAATCCTATAGGTTGCCAGCTCTATATCCAGTACATACACCTGAATTCAGCAGAAATTCCTGGCACATTTTACTGACAAAGCTCACACCAATGCCAAAATACAAGACAGCTTGCTGAATAAAATAAAAAAAATCAATGGCTTTTGGATTATTATCATAAATAATTTTCTCATGAAACCCCATATTTATGTTTTAATACCTGATAACAAGGTCAATAATAACAACGAAATGAACATTCAGCATATTCTAAAGCAGAAAGTGAGATTTATGAGAACAAAAGAGTTTTCTGGCTGAGGGATGATTATATTTGATATTTCTCCTTCATGCACCACTTTTCATCTAGGACAATATGCTTTCAAACAAAAATCCATACCTTACGCTTACTGCTGTTCAATAACTTCCAACATTAGTAATCTTTTTTTTTCCTAGCGACTGCAGAGGAAATCTGAACTTGGGGAAACTTGAAAAACTCAACCTGAGCTCAAGATTGAACAACAGACCCTGGAGCTATGAGGTGGCAAAACTACCCACTGTGCCACTCCTGTATAAAATAAATAAATAAATAAATAAATAAATAAATAAATAATCCCATTTTCAAAAAAATATCATTGGTGGTGTAGTGGTTAGCACTGTAGCCTCAGTGCACCTCCAGGGTCTGGGTTCGAGTCTTGTCTCTGGTCTGTGTGTGTGAAGCTTGCATATTCTCCCTATGGTTGGTGGATTTCCTCTGGGGATTCCGGTTTCCTCCTGCTGTCTCAAGACATGCAGATTAGGCTAATGTGTGTGTGTGTGCAAGTGCTTGTGCCCTGTAAATAGACTGGCTTCCCTGGCATAGTCTCCAGGCTTCCTGCGACCCTGTACAGGAAAACCAGGAAAGAGAATATAAATAAGTTATTAATATTAGTATTATGATCAATACTGATATTCTGGCATTACTTTAACAGATAAAAGGTCTAGTATTAAGGATAAGCCATAAGCTATTAAATATATTTGTTTTAAAATCATCTGAGAGTCGAGGCAATTGTTAGATAAAGTTGTGGGGTTTAACCAGGAGCTTATAATAGCCAAGGAGATACAGCATCAAATCAAAATCACTAACCTTAAAGTGCATTATTTTGGCTTAATGCCATTTAGCTAATAGAAACAAGACTGTAGGAGTATTTACCCAATAATCATACCCAGACTTATCTCCAATGCAAACTTTAAACTCCAATGAACCCTGACAGTATCTACTCTTTGACCACATGCTGATATATGAATCTACAGCTTGTCTACAGCCAGACTTGAATCGCAACACCTGATAAATTTTAAACAGACCTAGACCTTTGCCTCTTATAAGACTAGAAGGCATGAATTGGGTGTGGATTAAAATTCCCAAGCCTGTCCTTAATTCTTCAAAACCAGACCCTACATCCTAATTACACCCACAACCTACAACCAAATAGACATTTTAAGATATTAAATGCTTTACCTGAGAGTTGAAACAAGCATTAGATAAAATCTCTGGTTTTAACCAGGAACTTGTAATAGCTTAAAGAACAGAACATCAAAGGCAGCTTTGTAAGAATTTTTTTTCCTTAATGGAATCACATTTGCCCTTTAATATTTAAACACTGTGATTTTTTAGTTGAAAGCTTAATCACAATTAAATGCCATTATTTTTCACATTATTTAATGTGTTTTTGTTGGTAAAAGCAAGACTATAGTAATATTTACTCAATTATATCCAGATGTGTCTGCACTACATCAGTGCCATAAACCATGAATCTCTACAAACAAACTATGAAAGTCTAGACCCAAAGAGTGAATTTGTTTTGACGGGTCTGCCCAGACAACAAGCCCAACTCCACTCAGACCCCAAAAGCAACTTCACCCAGACCTTAAACCCAACTCCACCCAGACCCCAAACCCAGCTTTACTCAGACCCCAAACCTAGCTTCTTCAACTTTATGCAGACCCCAAACCCAAATGCACCCAGATAACAAACAACTCCACCCTGACCCCAAACCCAACTCCACACAGACACCAAACACAACTCCATCCAGACCCCAAACCCATCTCCACCCAAATCCTAAACCCAACTCCACCCTGACCCCAAACCCAAATGCACTCGGACAACAAACAATTCCATTCAGACAACAAGCAACTTCATCCAGACCCTAAACCCAACTCCACCCAGACAACAAACCCATCTCCACCCAGACCTTAAACCCAACTCCACCCTGACCCCAAACCCAAATGCACCCAGACAACAAACAATTCCATCCAGACCCTAAACCTCACTCCACACAGACCCCAAACCTAAATGCACCCAGACAAAAGGGAACTCCACCCAGACCCTAAACATAACTCCATCCACACCCCAAACCCATCTCCACCCAGACCACCCAACTCCATCCAGACCCCAAACGCAACTCCACCCAGACCCCAAACACAGCTTCAACCAGAACCTAAACCCAACTGCACCAGACAAACCCAGTTTTACCCACACCACAATCCAACTCCACACAGACCCCAAAAACAACTTCAACTCCACCCAGGCCCCAAACCCCAACTCCACCTAAACAACAAACCCAACTCGACCCAGACACTAAACTTGTTTACTCCAAGACAGTTTAACTTACACCCCTCTACACCCAGACCTTAAGCCCAACAATACCTAATCCTTAGTTACATTAAACCAACCACACCTGTCCAACCTAAATCAGTATCCAGACCATAAATCTATTAACATCCAAATTTTTGTCATGTTTAATATTGTTTCTAGAAAAGTTATGTTTAAATAATTTTTCTTATTTCTTTTTATGGCCTGTATTTTTCATATCCTGCCTTATGTCGAATGACTCATACAGTACATTAAAATGAGCATTACAGGATTTGGGTGTGGGCAGAAACCCTCTGTGCTTTTATGTGTCTTATGGTTTATACGAGATAATGTAGAGAGAGAGAGTGGCGTGACATCAATGAAGTGGCTGCCATCACACAGATCCATTTGAAA